>JASAND010009583.1:0-37714 GCA_030248195.1 Trissonchulus latispiculum | reverse complement strand
CTACGTATTGCTCCGTCGATTTGGCTCTTGATGTTGCCGCCGTGATTTGACTGAAGCAAGTGGGGATAAACCAGCAAAACCAGCTGAAATAAGGGACATTGTTTAAAATTCATTGCTGGCGCAATATAAGTAGCAGCAACAAAAGCTTCTTTTAATCGTTGGATTCAGCTCAGCTTAAATTTTATGATTATGTTATTTTACTCACTTTTGCTTAAATCTGCTTTGCCGAAATTTTTGGTCAAAAAGTGGTATTTTTCAAAAAATCGACTTTCAAAATTTGAAATATCACATATATCAGGTGAAAGTTGGTGCCTAGGCGGTCCTGAAAATCTAATTGAAAAAATTTTCCGTTGAGCGAGTCGCGAGTAATAACCAGGCAAAGTTGCAAAAAAGCGGCAAACATCAAAGGAAATGGAAAAACGAAATTTTGGAATAAAATGCTTATTTCTTAACCGATTTTTTCGTCTTTGTGTCAATCGATGCGTCTTCGGACGGGAAAATTTACGACAGAATGGAGCTGAATAATCTTGAACGGTCCGGCGCCCATTATCTGAAAAACCAATATTTTTAAATTTTTTAAATTTTAAAAAATTTTAAATTTTATAAAAATGTTTGTCTCGCTGCAAGGATTCCGAAAATATATGGTTTTATGGGGTTACGACGTATATTGAGTTCACTGGAGGCCTTACAGATTTTGTACACACATTTTTGTGTCAGACTTTAGTTTTCATAGTTTACATCTGTTGGGTTTACTGTTTGATGTGCGACTTTGCAGAACATTTTCAGAATCTTTTTTGACTTAAATAGATTACGTTTTGGTGTTAGTTCGTGTTTTATTGATAGTCTCGGAAGCTGAAATTTGTTTTTGTTGGAAAAGTTCAATTGTTAATGTTTATAGAGTGCTTTATGTTCTTGTTATGTTTTGTTTACCAATAAAAAGTTTGCTCTTGCTACTGGTTGGTGTTGGTTCTGCCATTTTATCGGTGTGAATTTTGTAGTTATTGCTGTCTTTACCGGTGTTTTTGCTTTGTTTTACTGATAAAGCTAAGGTGTTAACTGTTAAAGCAGTCTTTTGAGTGCCGTGCTTCGTGCGATTTAGTGCATGCCCTGAAAGCTGTCACCTCACTATTGCAGTCAAGAGGTCCGTTTGCAACTCTTAAGTCCCCCTTTAGATAATTTCATGACAGATAAGTCAAATGTCAGCCTAAATTAGCCTAAAGTTTTTTCGCTTATTGTAAGCTGAAACAAACGATAAGATTGTGTTAGGAGCGCTGTAAGCCTTCGACTGGAGAATTTGTGTAACGTGGTGATGGTTAATTATGGATAATCTTGCGAACTTGTCTTTATGCTTTACAGGAAACTATAAAAGTTCATAATGATGTTACATTGTTTCCTTGAGCAAGAAACTTAGACCACTGCTTCGCCGGTTGGATAGTTTTGTTGGCCCGTGTGCTGCCTTGCTGGTGGCCTTGTGCACGCTAAAGAACCCTTAATCAACTTATCGTCAAGAGTAGATAGAGTGCAGAGTTTCCGGTGGAAGGTACCCCTCTTGGGTTCTACTAGCTTCTTGTGATATACTCTGCTTACCTATACTGCTAGGAAGGGTTGGGTGCAAACGAGTCATTCTCTTAAAATGGACACACCTTCGGTTAGGGATTTACTTTTGATCCCACTCCGTCAACGTGAGTGGCATGGAACGTTGAAAGACGTTGTGCTACGCTAAGGCGCATTCAATGTCGCGAACGCACAGAGACGCACGTGGATGCCTCAGATAGTAGCGTGCTACTTTAACCGTTTAAAATTAATTGTAACATATTCATGCTCACGAACATACGCCGTCGGCTGCTCACGTCTGCTTGCATTGCGACAGGAACTATCTAATGCAGGATTACACGTATGAGTAGTTACGGAGCTAGGAGAGCTAAGCACATTAGCGTTGTGCGTTAGCCGATATGGCCAACGGCCGGTGCTATATCGTCTATTTCTGAAAGCTATCGAACCCCAGTTGTGGCAACCGAAGTTGTGGCAAAAGGGTGCACAAAGTAGTCAACGTTTTAGTCCTCATATTCACAGATAAATATATAGGTATACGTATATGTAGAAACGTTTATACGCAGCACGCATATATATTGGACTGGGCAACAAAGCGAAGGGTCGCAAAGCAAAGTAAAGCCCGGTTTATACTTGTCCGTTTGGGCGTCTGCCCGTTTGGGCGTTTGGGCGTAACAAAATGTTCAACACTGCTCAACTTTGCTTACGCCCAAACAGACACCCCCATACGGACAAACGGACACCTTCATTTCAATTGAGTCTACGCTCAAACGGACAAGTATAAACCGGTCTTTAGAGTTTTGCGGATCTCAGGTCCGGTGTTGAAGTGATCGAATTAAATCTTACTTCAGTTGAGTACATAGGAATGCGGAGCCAGGGCCGTATTGCAAAAGATCCTCCAAGGTCTAGAAGCGCTCCAAAGATCAGCTTAGATATTCACTTAGGAGAATCTCCGAAGAGTGATATCCACCACACCAAGATTTTCTCCGACGTTGGGGGGCAGCTCCAGCTAGACTTAGGTGAAGTTCTTCGAAACTGGTTTAGTGGTATCCTAACTCCCTCCTAGACAGCACCCTCGACATCCTCCTAAGTACTAGGAGAACACTAGCTTAGGGTAATCTTTGAGAATACTAGCCTGGGATAATCTTTTTTGCAACGCGGTCTGGATTAGGATTGTATTGATAAATCTGGACCGCGTCCGCGTTAGTCGTGATTCTGCCAAGGACCTATTTTTAGGGTTTTGAAAGTGGAAAGGGGCTTCCCCCCCCCCCTAGGGTGGGGGAAGTGGGGGGGGGGCGGGTCCAAGGTATAAGATACCAAAATTTTTAGCGAAAAATTAGCATTTTTTAGGTAAAAACACAAAAAATCGCTGTTTTTAAGCTTAAAATTAACTTATAAAGTCCATAAATTAGCTAAAAATTGAGAAAATTTTTGAAAATTTGACCTCAAAAAATAATTTTTTGACACTTTTGGGCGACCCCCAAAAAAGTGGGGGGGGGCTTGCCGAAAAGTGGGGGGGCTGCCAAAAGTGGGGGGCTTTCGAAATTTGGGGGGCCCCCACTAAAAAATGCCAGTAGATGGCTGAAAGCTGCCTAGGAGGGAGTTGGGAGACGACTTAAAGCCGTTTCAAGATTTCTCCTAAGTTTAGTTGGCACTGCTCCTAATTTGAGACAAAGGTACAAAAGGTGACATTAGGAGCCCTCCCCTAGCCTTAGCCCTAGCGTCGGTAGTTCATTTCAGTTTGTAGAGCGAATTCGGAGCGTGAATCCGGAAATCGAGGGAACGAATCTCACGTGGTGCTCGCTTTTTTCGAGCTCTTAGTGATGTGCAAATGCGGATTCTGGGGGGGGGTGAGGGGGTGAGGGACCACCTGGGCTTATTCTACTGGGGTCCCTCCCCATCAGTGTTTTTGCTTGGACACTTCTGCGCTCTTCAGAAAAATTCCATAGAATTAGCCCAGACCCCTATGGGGAGGTGAGCTCCAGGTCTGGGGTGGGTGAACCCCCTCCCTGCCAACTCCCCCCAAGCACATGTATGGTGGGGGTATTCTTGACAATACCCCATTTTTGTCCTAACTAAACTGTTTTGCATATTATCATGGGGGAGCTCAAGAGCCCCCATAATATGAGCCATATATATAAAGTATATATATATATATATATATATATATATATATATATATATTAGTGATGTGCGCTGAGACATTTGCCCGCTCCGGAGCTCCGGCCGGAGCGGGCTGTCGGAGCACCGGAGCTCCGGAGCTCCGGAGCTCCGCGGAGCTCCGACTGTTAGTGAAGGCAAAATTGCAAAAATTTCGGTTTAAGCTAAATAGATGTTGTTTAGTCAATAAAAAGCATGCCTACTCGCTGCGCTGTATACTTTTATGATAAAATAAAAATAAAATAAAAGTTTTATCGTTTAGCTGTTTATTTTCAGATGCTGATTTCTTTGCTACATACGAATTACATTTGTTCGCTGTATTTTGTATTTTGTGTCTGAAATAAATTCAGCTTTTGACAATATTTCACAGAATTTTTGGGTTAATTGATTGTGCATACTGCTGTGTTTACATACGTAAAAGCCCATGTTAGTTGACACTGCAGTTTACTTTAATGTTTCACCTTTTACTAGATTTGGCAAATTTAGATATTATATTCCACATGAAATACTCAATATTTCTTGAAGGGATTTCATTAAATACCAAACTTTTTAAATTCATTCATAAAATATTCAAATTTGATGAGTGTGGACCAGATTTCATTTACCCACTACGTATTTAACTTATCGTGAGGATGTATAATACGTAATCAAACTGAAACTTATAAAATCTGAGCTAACAGAATTTTGATCTGAAAGATAGAAAAGAAAAAGCACAGAAAACAGCTGCAGTTTTTGAAAGTTTACATGGAATAGATTTAACGGAAATGTAATATTTAATGGAACAATTAATAACAAGTACGGAATTTAAAACGTTTTACGGAATGAATTCTTAAATGTATTTTAGTTGTATTTAATTTTCTTTCATATATTTAGAACATGGACAAGTTTAAATTGTCTCCAGAGAAAAGATCCGTCTTGAGAAGTATATATAAGAACGCAGCCTTGGGAAAATTGAAACATTTTTAAAAACAGGAGTACGAAGTACGACAACTATATTTAAAATTCAATACAGTCTTAACGTGCAGTAAGCAGAAATCGTGGAGTTCAGAGAAAGATCATACTTTCAAATTTTTCTTAGCACCTTCAAAGCTTGCACAAGGCTGCTCCGGGTACCCGGAGCTCCGGAGCAGAAGCCCGCTCCGGAGCACCGAAAATCGGAGCTCCGCTCCGCAGCTCCGTCGGAGCGGAGCTCCGGCGCACATCACTAATATATATATATATATATATATATATATATATATATATACTACATATTTAGCGTTCTCATTATCATCAGCCGTTAGTCTATTTTCCACTCTATTTGTCAGAAGGGATGGAAAACCAGGAGGCCACCGCTCCAGCACCCCCACCACCAGCCGGGTCATCGATTATCGATTGGGATCAGCTGAATTCGATCAATCAATCCTCGTCGCCGGCTGATCAGCAGGCGATCAGCCGCCAATCGCTCAGCGATCAGAGCGCCGGTGGAGATGATTTTGAGGTGGTCCACTGCCCGGACCAGGCTGAGGAAGAGGATGAGACGGGCTCTGTGACCATCGCAGATCTGGAGATTGTGGACGCTTCCCTAGGGAGGCTGGAGTCCAGTCAAGAGTCTGTGATCGGTCAGTGACTGGTGATGATGATGATGATTTAAACTTTTGAAAATAAATATTTTAAATAAACAATTTCTGGGCCAAAATGGGGGCGGCGATATGGGAGGTGGTTCCGAAAGCTCGATGAGGGGCATTGTTTGAAATATTTTATGCGAACTTTTAAATTTCTTTGTGTAATATGTGCTACAAATTGTTAAAAAAATAATTTTATGTGTTTTTAAGCTGAAATAGCGAAAACATTTAAAAACTCCGGCGCCGGAAATGTTTTCGAAAATTTAGGGGGGAACTGGTAACATTTGGCAATTTTTTGGCTTATTGGCAGAACTTCCGATTGGGGGAAGGCGCCCCCCACGCCACCTCCTGTGGAAATAAGCCAGATGTGGTATTGAATTTTTTGCAACTACCCCACCCCCAGGTTATTTTTTGGGTTTTTTTTCGTAGTGGCTTCCCGGGGGGGGCCGGGCCCGGGGGGGGAAGAGAAATTTTGCAAAAATGAGCTAAAAATTGGTATTTTTGGCGTATTTTACACGTAGAAAGGCAAAAAGTTCTCAAAAATGCCAGGATTTAAGCTAAAAATAGCCATTCTCCGAAAAAATCTCCGATTAAAAAATCTTCAAAATTTTTGAAAATTAGCCTATTATTGGCAAAAATTTGGGCCCCCAAAAAATCCCGGGGGGGGAGCAAAAATCCCGGGAGGGGGCGATTTCGGGGGGAGAAGGCATTTTCGGGGGGGAGGTCAATTTGGGGGGGGGCTCCCGGCCCCCCCCCGGTAAAACATACCCTGCCCCCCTTTCGAATCACGCATTCTGCTTTTCAATTTGAAATTTGAGGCTGACGGTTGTAAGAATTATATAAATCAGTCTAGCCGGCATTTTGTAAATTAATAATGTCAGTGTTGTAGTCAGTTAGCTGTTTATTTTATCTGTTTTCCAAAATTTACTTGTAATTTTAATTTGGGTTCCAGAAGAAATTGCCAAACGAAACGACGAACTGGCAACACTGCGGGATCGGGTTAAGACTGAACAGGATCTAAAGGATAAGGAGGTATTTTGATAACAGTTTGTGCAAAAAATTAAAATTTAAATTAAATTTTAAATTTCTATGTAATTGACTTTTTGATTTCAACATCTTGACCAGCATCGAACTCTTTGGATGATCTTGTAGCTTTATGATGTTCAGTCATCACCCATTAATTCTCTGTTTTCTTTTTTTTCTAGATCTTCAATTTTTCTTTTCCATTCTGTTTTTCATGGCCGTTTCCAAAATGTTTGTTTGTTTGTCTATAGATTCGTGGGCTGAAAAGTCGAGTGAAAGCTTTGGAGCTGACTTTGGAAGATCGAGACACTCAGCTGAAGGAATTCAACGAGCTGCAGCAGGATCGAAATTCACTGCGGTATTCCCTTTTTTGCAGTTTTTTTGAAACATTTTTGAAAAATTATCCGAATTATTAGTAAAAATTGAAGGAGTTTCTTTGATTGTAAACTATTTATATACTTTCTGAAAATTGAAACGATGACAAAAATGAAATTAAAAACATCCACTATATTAGAACTCAGTCTAAAGTTTGCATAATAACCTTTTTCTGTATGCTATGTGTGATTATGTGATATGTGATATAATTTGAATTTTCAGAAAACTGCTTCGACTGTGGTAGATGACTGTTTCTCTGTATCATTTTTTGTTTTTATGCTGCCTTTGTCTTATTGTTTAAAATTTGTTTTTCTAATTTCTCGTTTTCTCATTTCTTTTTTTCCAGAGAAGAATTGGACCAGTTGAAACAGGAGCTGATGCTGTCACGTGACACGATTCGACACCAAGAGTCCACCATCAAAGAATTTCAGACTGAAGGTTTTGTCTCCGTACAGCCTCCCATGCTGGCTGATACAATGCTGGCTGCTGAGTTGTCCGCTAAGGTAACAGCTTAATTAATTAATTAATTAATTAATTAAACAGTGTTGGTTTTTAAGAGCTGGATTTAGTTATCAGACTTTAGGTTTTTGTTTGTGTTTTTCTGTGATAGTCCTAGTAAATCAGAGGTTATTTATTTGGGACCTTTTTCTGAATCCTGAATTTTGGGTGGGGAGACTTTTTCTGATACTGAGGCTAATAATGTAGCATACAGTCAAAATTTCAAAATATCGTTAAAAACGCCTGTATTTGAGGTAAAACAAAATATATCTTCAAGTCAAAAACGCTTGCCTATCGAAACCGATTTTTTGAAAAATCGCTTAGTCCCACTCAAGGGAAAGATAAAAATTTCGGAGCGGCAAGTTTGTGAAGCGACCTGTGATTTCAGGTGCGGGCCATTTCTTAATTTTTTATTAAATAAATTTAATTCGTTTTTCAATTTTTTTGTTTTGTTTTATTGAAAAGATTCCCAAGGCGGGTACTCACCCTTTTAAGACTCCCACTTGACTGAGTGAAGAGGCGGTCAGAGTTATGAGCGGAGAGAGACCAAATGATCGAATAAACGTTTCGGATGTTTCGTTTTGATGAAAGTTTTATTTTCTTTTATGTTTTTGTGCTGACATGTATTTTTGTTTGTTTTCAGGACCAAAAAATTCTGGACTTAGAGAAACAGTTCGAGGAGGTGCATCGCAATGTTCTGGATCAGATGAAAACGGAGGAGGCCTGGCGCCGGGAAAATGAAGAGCTTCGTAATCTGGCTGCAGCATTACAGCAACAGGTTTCATAGCTTTCTTTTCTTTTTTCTTTTCTTTTTCTTTTCTTTTCATTTCTTTTTACTTTTATTTTTTGTACAACAAGGCAATCCTCCTTATCTCTCTCGGCATTATCTCTGCCTGCTGTTGAGACTAGTATACGTATATACATGCCTATCACTGAGAAAGCCAAAATTTCAAAAATTTTCCGGCTTCGCCGGAGATTTTTTTTACGCAGGTTTTGCCTTTTTGATCATTCAATCTGCCAACTTTTGTGATAAAAATCAACTTTTAATGTGTAATTTAATGTAGTGTAATTTAATTTAATCAACAGTGTATGGTAGAAAAATAGTGCTGTATTTTTGGAAAAATTTCCCACCTCACAAAAATTTCTTGCCTCTTGGAGGCTTGCACCCCCCCATGAAAAAAATCTCTAGAATAAGCCCAGATATGTACTGTTTAATTTTTTCTTGTCCATTAGTCCTGTACCTTTTTCATTTTTAGACCATTTTTAAAACAGTTCTCCCTCCCAACTTTTCCTATGCCCTTTTAGAAAACTTCTTTTCTTATTTGTCATAATTTTCATCTTTCCTCTGATTTTATTTTTCTATTCATTTTCTATTTATTTTTTGTGTTTTAGGTTGAACAGGATCGTGCGGATTTTGCCATGATGCGAGCCGAGCATGCTGCCGAGGTATCCAGCCTAGTGCGACAGTTGGAGGGTAGCGGCGGTAACGACTCACTGCAACAGCGAACCCTAACCGGCGGGTCTAGCCTTAGCGGAGCCGGCACCGATCAACAGGTGAACGGATTTTCTTGCATTTTTGGAACTTTCCGGTCGTTTTTAGCCCTGTTTTTTTAAACGGCCAGTGGACATCTGGGCTTTTTCTAGGCGAAAAATCGTGGGGGTGGGGAGAGAGGGGGGGAACCCAAAAGTGGGGGGAGTCCAAAGTGGTCCAAAATCGCTAAAAATGCGGTAAAAATAGCCTGTTTTCTACATATACTGCTATACCTATGCTAAAAAGTGCGCAAAAATCGAGTTTGAGTACCAAAATAGACTATTTTTGACAATTTTGACGCCAGAAAATTTTTGACAATTTTGACCAAAAATCCTTAAAATTTGGCATTTTCTGGGCACCTTTAGTGGGGGGGGGGAACCCCAAAAGAGTGGGGGTGGGGCCGAGTGGGGGGGAAGGGGTCGAGTGGGGGCGGGGGGGAACCAAAAAGTGGAGGGGGGCGCCCCCCCCCCCCCCCCTAAAAAAAGCCCAGGGCATTTTAGTGGACAACGGTGGGCAAACTTATAAAAATTTTGCTGTGAACTTTAACCTTAATTTTAACACATTGTTTTTGCTCAACAACGTGTTTTTATTTCCTGTCGTTTAAGAATACCTGTAGTGTTGTGCCAGCAACCTTAATAACCTTTTATGCAACACCGGGCCAGCCTATGATTTCCTCCTTTTTGTGCTTCATCCTCAGATGCCTTTTATATTTTGTGTAAATAAAATGTTGGTACGAAACTTAACTTGTTCCTATAATATTCCTTTTTCTGATTGCTGTTTTTGTTCATTGTTTCAGACTGGATACAATCGCCGTAGCAGTAGCAGCAACGAGGGGTCTCCGGGGCACCCCGAGGGCTCTTCGGGCACGGAAGGGGGAGGGTCGTCGGATCGAACCCCGGCGGTCGTCAGTCGAGTTGTTTTTTGTCCTCGCTGCTCCGTTAGCCTACCGCCTGGCCAGCAGGATTTGGATGCGCACCAGCGCAGCTGGCAATGCCGACTCCTCACGATTGAGTGAATGCTAACTCAAACTCAGAGCTGGAAGTTTTTCTGACATTTACTATACGTATTCTATTGAGTCTTTTTTCACAGTTTGACTCTTTAACTTCCTTTTTTTCTAATTTAATGTTTTGTTCTGAACGTTGCAGATGTACGTATATACTTATAATTTGATGTTCTATGTACGTGTGTGCTTAGATATATGACTGGTGTTTTCCTAGGCAAACATTTCTGGGAGGGCAAAGTGTAGAGGTCTCCCCCAGGTCTGGTGGGGAGCAATTTTTTTCGAAAAATGCGTAAAAACTGCGATAGTTTTGATGCTAATTTCAAAGGGAACAAAAATATTCTTAACTTATGTTAAGGTTTAAGGTCAAAATTGCTAAAATTGCTAGAAAAGGGACTAAAAATTCGGTTAAACCGGAAAAGAATGGGGTGATTTACCCCTGTCTGTAACCTTGTTTTTCCGAGTTTGCTCTGGTTCTGGCAAGGAAACTCGAATGCTGGGGAGGGCCCCGCCCTCCCTGTAAATAAATGGCCAGTAGAGACAGTGTGTTATTGACTGTGATTTCAAACTAAGTTGAAGTTAAATATCTTGAGAACAAAAATTTTCCACTTCGTTCGTACCCTTAAACATAGTTTTCTATGCTTATACAACGTCGTACCCAGTTACCTCTGACTTTATACTCTTATCTGTTATGTACTCTTGATTCTGTTCATGCACATTGTGAATTTTGTGAGTTTCTGAACAAATTGTGCACTGTTTGGCTTCAGTTTTTTAAGCCGGTATAGGTATTTGATAAGTCAGTATAGTTTATCGCAAGAGTTGTTATGCGTAGTACTTAGTACGTGTTACGTTGTTAATTAGTATGTTATAGTATAATGGTAATTGGCTAATTAAAATTCTATGTGTGGCTATGCTATAAGCAGCAGTTCTCTAAAAGGCCTTACTGTAGTAATGTGTATATAGTTGTGAATTTTCAATTACACTGTTTAAATGGTATATTGTATGTAGGTCAAGGAATTTGTAGCGGTTAGTACTTAGTAAACTTTCCCTGCTAAAATATTTTAGGGGTTGGTATTTTTTGAAAATTTGCTTAAGTAAGACTTGATAGTAAATTTTATCATACTCACTAATCCAAATAGAAACCTAGAAAAAATGACTGTTTTTAATGAATGAATTTTTACGTTTAAAATTAAAAATTTAAGTTAAAATTTTAATGCATTTATTCATCCATGTTTGTTGTGATAGCTGATCGAAGAACTGTTTTTAGTTTTGTGTATTTCTCCAAGATGTCTTCGTTTTATATGTTACTTATATACCATATACTTTAATCTGTGTACATACATATACGTATACTATAAAAGTCTGGCTTATTTTTTACGTCGTGATGGTTTGTTTTGGGGGCTAACTTTGTTGGAGATTTCACGATGCTTTGCACTTACTTTTGATGTCAAAAATAAACTTAAGCTTTAGCAAACTTTATTTTAAGTTAATAATTTTAATAAATTTAAAAATTTAATATCCTAAAGGAAATGCATAAAATTATCTGAAATTGATTTGTATTATTTTCACAGAATTTTCAAAGCAAATCGGAGCTGTATTAACAATTTCGATACTTTCGGGAATATGCGTTTCCTGGACATTAGGTTTTGGCCGGAAATTAGGACTGAAAACAAGAAAAGTGTGGAAGACACTTCCCCGTAGAAAAAAGTAAGTCAGTGCTGCTTATGCTACATGGTAAATGTAAAGACCTAATATCTTGAACGTTTTTTGCGGGTGTTGTACTGTGTTAGTTATATAACTTATGTTGATTCTAAAATTTCATTTTCAAATTCTTGTTTCCAGAAAATTTTACAGACAGCGGATTAAAGTAGAACTGCTTACATTCGTAGAAAATCGAATAAATGTTTTATGATGGTAGCATTAATGTTTTCTGCGATGTACATACATATAGTTTAATTCTTAAACCCTGTGTTTCAACTTTGTGTCATGTTGCGTTGCTGAAATATGCATAAGATGATAGCTTGTCGCCTATATGTCTGGTCCTGTATTTGGTTGGATAAGTTTGTTGGTTGCAATAAAACTTTTAGATGCACTTTTCTTAATCTTACGTTTAAGAGTTTTTAGATCCTAGTTTTCACATACATACCTTTTCCTTATTTATAAACTACGAATTTTGAGAATAACTAGATAGTTGACTAGCCATTGGCTATCCTAGCTTGCCCCGCGGGGTGTGTGTCTTTAGCAGGCCTTTGTGTCTATTCATAAGCAAGTCAGGAAAGTTTGGGAACGAAGTTCTACAGCTACGTTCTACGTTCTAGAAGTTCTACGAAGCAGCTACAGGAATCAGTTTTGTAGGGGACAAAATACAAACAATTTTGTAGAAAGTCGGGTTATCTATGTCTTCTAATAATTTCTACACGACATCGTTGGCAGTTCTTACCGGCTATACTTTGGTAGAATCAGGAGTTTATACTAAAGTCTGACACAAAAATGTGTGTACAAAATCTGTAAGGCCTCCAGTGAACTCAATATACGTCGTAACCCCATATAACCATATATTTTCGGAATCCTTGCAGCGAGACAAACATTTTTATAAAATTTAAAATTTTTTAAAATTTCAAAGATTTTAAAATATCGGTTTTTCGGGGAATTTTTTCGGACCGTGCAAGCTATTCAGCTCATTCTTTCACAAAAATTTTCCCGCCCGAAGACGCATCGATTGATACAAGAACGAAAAAAATCGGTTGAGAAATAAGCATTTTATTCCAAAATTTCGTTTTTCCATTTCCTTTGATGTTTGCCGCTTTTTGCAACTTTGACTGGTTATTACTCGCGACTCGCTCACCCGAAAAATTATTCGATTAGATTTTCAGGACCGCCTAGGCGCCCGCTTTCACCTGATATATGTGGTATTTCAAAATTTGAAAATCGATTTTTTTGAAAAATACCACTTTTTGACCCAAAATTTCGGCATAGCAATTCTGGCAAAAGTGAGTAAAAATAATATAATCATAAAATTCAAGCTGAGCTGAATCCAACGATATAAAGCTTTTGTCGCTACGAATTATATTGCGCCAGCAATGAATTTTTAAACAATATCCCTTATTTCAGCTGGTTTTGCTAGTTTACACTGCTGCATTCAAATCACGGCGGCAACATCAAAGAGAGCCAAAAACCAGCTGAAATAAGGGATATTGTTTAAAAATTCATTGCTGGCGCAATATAACTCGTAGCAACAAAAGCTTTATATCATTGGATTCAGCTCAGCTTGAATTTTATGATTATGTTATTTTTACTCACTTTTGCCAGAATTGCTATGCCGAAATTTTGGGTCAAAAAGTGGTATTTTTCAAAAAATCTATTTTCAAATTTTGAAATACCACATATATCAGGTGAAAGCGGGCGCCTAGGCGGTCCTGAAAATCTAATCGAATAATTTTTCGGGTGAGCGAGTCGCGAGTAATAACCAGTCAAAGTTGCAAAAAGCGGCAAACATCAAAGGAAATGGAAAAACGAAATTTTGGAATAAAATGCTTATTTCTCAACCGATTTTTTCGTTCTTGTGTCAATCGATGCGTCTTCGGACGGGAAAAGTTTTGTGAAAGAATGAGCTGAATAGCTTGCATGGTCCGAAAAAATTCCCCGAAAAACCGATATTTTAAAATTTTTGAAATTTTAAAAAATTTTAAATTTTATAAAAATGTTTGTCTCGCTGCAAGGATTCCGAAAATATATGGTTTTATGGGGTTATGACGTATATTGAGTTCACTGGAGGCCTTACAGATTTTGTACACACATTTTTGTGTCAGACTTTAGGAAGAGTAAGACACTTAGCTCTTCCTAATGTATTAATCTTGGAATATGCTCGAAGCATTAAGGCAGAAATCTCGGGCAGGGGGCTTGTTGGCTTGGCTAGCATGTGCTTAATACGTTAGGAAGAGCTGAGTGTCTTACTCCTTCTATTGTAAACTCTTGGTAGAATGGATTATAAGTTAGACTACTATTCAATACAAATGAAGCCGGTAGGTTTCATAGGTTTCACTGGTTTACAGATTTACTCTAAAGGTTTATTCGGCACGCCAATCATGAAAACTGAGTATATATAAGGGCGACAGTGATTTTAAGACTAAATTTTTTGGATTTTTGAAATTTTCGATTTTCCAACACCCGGTTGGTTTGTAACGGCCGCTCCTTGCCGAAAATATTTTGGGAGCGGTCGCACTGCTCCCCCGTACCTACGCTTTTTTATGAACACAGGTCAAACCAATGAATATTGCATTAATTAATTAATTAATTAATTTGTGTTGTAAAACCTACAGATTTGGTATCTCATTTAGGATTGTCGAAAACGTCGAAAAAGCTACAGGTTTCTTTAGGATTTATTACAGGAAACTCCTGTAAAAGCACAGGTCTTTTTTGTATTTTCTACAGGTTATAATTCTGGTAATTTCAACTATTTGAGAGACCGAGAAAAATACAAAAGTTGCTTTTGCGGAACATACAGGTTTTAAGGTTATAAGTTCCGATAGTGACAGACCGCACAGGAGCACTTTAATAGAAAAATACAAGAATTACTGTAATTTGTACAAGAGTGTTTTCAAGAGTGGAGATTGCTTCCTCTCCCCTCACCTCAACAGCGCCACCAACTTTTGCCCTGAAAAAATCGCTCAGAAATATTTTCAAATATTTTTCCGTCTTCGCTGGAGATTTCTAGTCGATTTTGGGCTATTTAAGCACTAAATGCACTAAAAACGAACTTTTTTTGTCGAATACTATAAAAAATAGTGCAATTTTAGCAGGTTTTTAGAAAAATTTTGGAAAATGTTGAAAAATGTTTGCCCCCCCCTCCAAAAATGACTCGCCCCCCGAGTGCCCTTTCCAAAGTTCCCCCAAGAAATATTCACTAGAATAAGCCAAGCCCTGAGTTGTTTTTTGAGGCATATATATGTGCAAATTACCATTGTTGTTTAGGTAAGCTAATGCAGTTTCCCTGTGGCTTCCATCCCGTACGATATATACGTTATTTTTCGTGGCCTAGTTTGTGCAAATTACTTTCCTTTCGTTTTTCAGATAAATCTGCTCTCAAAGCCTGTATGATGATATGAGCTTCCCTGTAGCCCTAATGCTAAGGAGAGGTCTGCCGCCTAGACTACGTCACACCTGTTATCACCGGCTTGCCGTCGGCAACATCAAAGCGGACCACCCACGACCCGACCACCGGCCCCAGAACTACTGGCTATCTAGTCAGCTTTTCGCCAAAACCTGTCCTACCTTGACTGCCGCCAGGTATAGCTCATCTTCATCTGCTGCTGGCAATGTGCCAACAAAATCCCCCAAATCCGGCCCCCCTACAAATCCCCCAGAATCTCCATCCACAGACGGTCCCTGGACCCCCATTTATCAGTTTCGCTTTGTCCGACAGGTGGTAGCCTTTAATCGGGCCAAGCTCCTGATTTCTCTGTTTTCCATCGGTCTTCTGCCCATCGGTGTGGCGGGCATTGCCCTAGGCGGGGTCTCGCCTGTCCTATCGGGGGCCCTGTTTATGGCAGGGACTGTGTCCATAGCTTCAGTCTATCTGGTCTCCGTGGGGACCCGTCGACTGGTAGGCGTTATCAGTGTGGCCCCAGCCCCCGAAGAGTGGGAGGGACCATCTGCTAATCAGCAACCGGCTGCAGGGGACCCTGTCCAAATCGAATCTCTGCGACTGCGAATCGGTCATACCACATTCTGGGGCTCTCGTCGGGATGTCTATATGACCCCTGATGATGTGGAGCATATGGCTGATTATACGCTCCCTGGTGCCATGTTTGCAACACTGCGCTGGGGAGATGACCCCCGCCGTTACCTGTTGGTCCCGCTGCTGGGAGCCCGTATCCTAAATCGACCCTTGTTTGAACAGATTTTTGGAACCCTTCCTTCCCGGTTGGCTGACCCTGACGACCCCAGTAGCTCTGAATCATTTTCCTTTAAAGACTTTCTTGTTCAGTTGATGCGACGACGTAAAAGTTGAGCTTGCGAAAATTCCGCGAAAAATTGCAATTTGGTTGCAATTTCTGCAGTGCCGAATTTTAAACTGCGATAGTACTACCACGAGAACTGCGAACTACGTTAACTCAATTTTAACTTTAGAATTATTTAATTTTATTGTTCTTGTTTTTGCTTGTTTCATTGTACAGTGATGTGTGTTGTATTTTTGCTAGCAGTCTCCTTGAAGTTCTAGTAAAACGGTTCTATTTCTTCTGTTGCAGTTGTTTTTTAAGAATTACTATTATGGTTATGGTATCTGGTTTAGTGCTGGTTTTCTTCTAATAAAGTTTGTAAGATTTAGTTTACCAGTAATACCACTGATAAAGATGTAGATGCGAGCATAACCTGGACCGTATACTTCCCTAAGATCTCTTGCCTAGTGATTGCTGCTCTCAGATGCAATAATCCAGAAGTGGCAAACGAAGGATCCTGAGTTCGAATTCCGTCGGTGGAGTTTTTTCATAGACAACTTCGGCAACGATATTATGTTTCGCTTTCGAAAAGGTGGGAGAGGGTGTGTGTAAGTCAAGACTTCTAGAATGAGTTATAAACTGTAGATTGTTTTTAAGTAGATGTTTATCTTTAGGCCGGCATCACGCTTGCGTTGAATGCGGAAAGTGGAACTTTAAGATGACTGAGTGCTGAAATCGTATCAGATCGCAGGATACCTACAAAACTGACGAGGGTTTTTTGTAGGAAATTTTTCTTGGGCCCCTTTCCAAATATCTGAGGGGCAAGGAATTTGGGGGGATGGCCGGGCGAAAATGTTTTTCTAAAACTGGGCTAAAAACGCCCTGGTTTTCTGGCATACACTGTAAAAGTTAAGGTTTATCAGAAAGATGGGCAGAATGACAAAAAACGAGTAAAAATCTCTGGAACGCGGAAACTTTTTTGAAAATTTTGCCTTCTGATCGAATTTTTCAGGGCAAAATTTGGCACCAAAAGGGTCTCAACCCTCTGGTTTGGGGGATCGTTTATGGGGGCACTAGAGTAGGCTTAGGTCAGTATGTGGAGATGGAAATTTGGAATTGGAAAATTGTTGAAAGCTGGTAATTTGCTGAAACTCGAGAAATTAGACCTGCTAATTTGCGGCAATTTGCGTGACCTTCAAAATGTTGAAATCAGCGTAATAAGCTAGGTTGAGTAAACTTGCAAACTTTCATGAAATTGGCACCGGTAAGCTTTTCTTCTCATCTTTCTATCCTGATTTCCTGATCTTTGTTGTTAAAATTGATAGTGACAGGAAAGGAAATTTTAACGGATCTCTTGTGCTCCACCCCCCCCTGCCCTAATTTTTTTTTTGACCAATAACCTGAAAACTTTGTATGGGTGCATACGGGAGGCTAATGAATTTAAAAATTTTAAAAAACTCGTAAAAATTTTAAATTTATGCTGGTAGAGGGACCAAGGGATTGAAAAAATTTTATTCTCCGATTTTGCTGAAAACGTGCGTACAGGGTTTTCTGCTGCACTGAGCGCGAATACCTGAAATCCGTTTTTCGATTTAGCTTTACGTTAACTAAACTGGGTGAGAGCTACAGTTGTAAGCTTGTGATTTAAGCTTATTCTGAGCTAAGAAAAAGCTAAGGGCCTTTTCATAAAATGATTAAATGGATTAACTTAAACGGATTAACTTAAACAGATTAAATGGATTAAAAATGCGTATTCATAAAATCACGGATTAAACTAGTCCGTTTAAGTCACGGATTAAACTTTAATCCGTTTAATCCGTGAGCGTATTCATAAAATGATTAAACTTTTAAGTTAATCCGTTTAATCATTTTATGAAAAGGCCCTAAGTCGAGTTTTCAGCAAAGTCGGAGACAAAAGGTTTTCAGCTCCCTGTTCTTCTAAATCCTTTTTGAAATGTTTAAGTTTTTAAATATTTGAATTCATTAGCCTCCAGTATGCACCCCTACAAAATTTTAACGCTATTCTTCGAAAAAACAAAAGTTGGGGCTGGGTGGGGGAAGCGCAAGGGATCCACTTTAACCTTACTAGTTTATTGTCTTTTGTTTTTGGGCGACATTTACAGGATCTTGTTACATAATAATTTTAGGTTCAAAAATGCTCTCTTGGTAATGTAATCAATAATTCTTTGAATCTCAAATCAACCTCTGCGAAATCATGCCAACCGTTTTAATGGTGGCCGAAAAGCCGCTATTGGCCCAGTCTATAGCCAACTTTCTGTCCAATGGGAAAATGTCCAGTCGAAAGGGCTTTAATGGAGCTTGCTCCGTGCATGAGTACAATGGCAGTTTTTTGGGCCAATCAGCGCGCTTCAAGATGACCTCAACCTGTGGTCACGTGATGTCCCTGGACTTCAACGCAAAATATAACAGCTGGGATCGAGTGGAACCAGTATGTATTGAGTATGAACTTTAAATTTAAATTTTGGATTTGGATTTAGTTGGGGGAGGGGGTTCCGTGTAATCGTTTAAAATTTCTGTGGCTATTTCCCCCCTCCCCCCAAAATGCCCCGCCCCCTCTCAAAAAGTACCTATTGGGATAGTTTTGAGAATGTTTTTCAAGTTTCTAATATATTTCACCATTGATTGTTTGCATATTTTAAAATTGAAAAGGTTTGTCATTCTGTAAGGTCATTATTTTGTTTTTGAATTTTTTTGATTTCTATGTTATTTTATGTATATAAATATGCTTTCACGTTTTGCTTATTTTTTAGATAGAACTCTTCTCTGCGCCCACCGAAAAGAAAGAAGCCAATTCGAAACTGCGAATGCCTGCATTTCTTGCCTCAGAAGTATATATATAAATTTTTATTTGTTTTAATTTTTTCTGTTTTCTATTTTCTCTATTTTTTAATCGTTAGTGTTTATAATCCAGGATACTGTTATGTTAAGTTCTTTTTATCATTAGTTGCAGTGCAGCCACGCATATTCCTGCTGAGAATGTTTGATAGTCTAAATAAAATTGTTGATTTTGCAAGATCAAAAATTTGACTATTTTCATTTTTCTTCTTCTATTGGGATTTTTTTGTGTCCAGGCTCGCGGTTGCAGTCATCTCGTGCTTTGGCTAGATTGCGACAAAGAAGGCGAGAATATCTGTTTTGAAGTTATTGATGCCGTTTTAGGCACTATGCGAATTAGCATGCAGGTTAGCCGTATCCTAATTGCGGTATTTAAATTTGTTAACTCGAGTAGTCCTTAGTCTAATTTTAAGTAATTAATAATTTGTGGTAAATTAAATTTTATATGATATAAACATTAATGCAGAGCAAGCCAAGATAGGCAAATATTTCTATTTGTTTGAGTTTTGAGGCCAACACAGCTGCTTTCATGTTTTTGATCATTTCAATCATTGAAGTTTCAGTTTCAATTATTGACTAAAAATTATCTATATAATTCAAAAATTCAGACTAATTCAATATTGCTGTAGCTGAAACTTGAACAGAGTATGTTGATTTTAGCGAAATCAAACCAAACAAAGCTCGCAATTAAGTGATGGCTGGTCTTATAAATTCAGATGATATGATTTAGTATTAGTTAATGCATTTATTAATTACTAATTTAGTCCTGTTTGTCTCACCGTTTTGGGTATTTTTCAGGCCGTCTATCGAGCTCATTTTTCGGCCATCTCTGACAGGGATATCAAGGAAGCCTTTAGGAATCTTGTCCGGCCCAACAAGCTGGAAGCTCTCTCAGTCGACGCGCGTCAAGAAATTGATCTGAGAATAGGCTGTGCCTTTACCCGCTATCAGACTCAGTTTTTTCAGGTTTTTTCTTTTCTTTTCATTTTATTAGTTTTCCTTTTCGAAATTATTTTTTTCCGTTGCGGTTTTGAGTTTCCTCTACATGCTGTTGTTTGTTATGTTGTTGGTTAATTTTGTCAAAGCTTTTTATATGATGTTTTACCAGAACCATCTTTTCTGTCTGCAGTTTGCGGTTGCAGTTTGCACCACGAAATTGCTAATTCCGTAATTATTGGCTTTAGCCGCTGTAATGCAGTTTCCGCTGTAATTTCACAAAAGGTTGGACTTGTTTTCAGAATTTTGTTTCTATTTTTCAGGGAAAATATGGGGATCTTGACTCGTCCCTGATTTCCTTTGGCCCCTGTCAGACCCCCACCCTGGGCTTCTGTGTTCAACGTCATGATGAGATTGTGTCCTTTAAGCCGGAACCCTACTGGGTCCTTCAGATACGGGTATTTATTAATTAATTAATAATTAATAATTAGTAATTGTTAATTAATACAAGAGGAGAGTACATAATAGATAAGAGTGTGACAAGCGCAGAGCTGCCAAAGTGTTTCACGGAAATGCATTTTAGAAATTTATTTTTTATTTATTTATGTATTTATCATTTTAGAAATTTATTGTAAGTTGTAATTCCTGTAGGGGCGAAACGGAGCTACGCAAGCTAGCTAGTCAGCTGTGTTAATTAAGTGTTTTGTACTACTGTTGGTAATGCGCAGTATTTTTTAAGTTAATACAAGCAGTCCTTTTTTCTTCCAATTTCAGTTGAAACGAACTATTTCTGGAGGCGGGGCGGCCGAAGTTTGTCCGGAATGGTCACGTGGTCGCCAGTTTGACAAGGCCACAGCCCAAAAATATTTGGACAAAATTAAGGGACAGGATACGGCCCGGTAAAACCGATTAGTTATAATTACTTTGTTTTGCATAACGTTATGTATATACCCATTTTCAATCCTGTTTTCATAGGGGTCGCGGCAGCGACCCCTATAATATGTGTGAAAAGTGGCTGGAGACGGCTGGAGTGTAAGATAAGCTGCGCAGAAGCTGCGCAAAATCCTGCGCAGATCCTGCGCAGATTTCATGCGCAAATTGTAGAGCACATCGAGTTTAGTATGTCTGTGAAGTTTCAGCCCCGTTCCGTTAAAAAGTTGCGCCCCGGACCGGTTATGGCTGCGATGTTTTTTTTCCGGTTTTTTTCCGGACGGTGGGAGGGCTATTTAGCCTAATGGTGGTTACGCCCACCTAAGTCAGGCAGTCCCTGACTAGTAAGTATCCACTCCGCGCCCACCTAAGTTACCGTGGGTGTGGTAACTTGTCTCAGGTGGCTAAATTTCACCTACTAATAATACATATATTAAGTGTCCTAAAGTTTGTAGAATTTGTACCATAGTCGACCACTCAAGCACTTTTCAAGGATCTTATAATTCCCGGATTTTTTCGGTATGTAATAATCGTAATGAGACTCTAACGTGTACTACAAAAAATTTAATTTATATGATTAAATGTCACGATTGTGGAATGATGTACGTTGGTGAAACGAAAAGAAGACTTAAAGATAGAATCGGCGAGCATTTATATTCAATACGTACACAGTCTAGATCTGGATGTTCCGAGTTGATAGAACATTTTAATAGTGGAATATGTAAGTCTTATAGTGTAAGAGTTTTGGAAACTTTACATAATTCTACGAATGAAGACGTTAATAAGAAGTTGAGACTAGAACGAGAAAGTTATTGGATTAAAACTTTACGTACAAAATTTCCGTATGGTTTAAACTATATAGTGAAAGGCATAGAAAGTGATAAAGCAATTTTTAAAAATTTTTATACTTGTAATGATATAAACAAAGTTAAATATAGAGGAAAGAAAATTCCTAGAAGTTTATGCCATAAATGGAACGTAGAAGAAGTGGAAGAGCAGATTAATGAATTGCGGACTTTTATGCAAAATGATCCTATTCGTTTTAGAAAAGAAATATGTTCTTATGTATTTACTAAACCTAAACAAATGCTGAAATTACTTTTTACGAAACTTTTAGAACTAAAACCTAGTACTTTTATTGAATTGATGCGAGACCTGGTTTATGCAAAACTTCAGGAAGGACAAAAACATGAAACACTTAATCGAAGTAATAAAGAAACAATAGTAATTCCTTTTTCTAATAAACTAATGGATTTTTTAAATTTAAGAAAAATCTTCAGTACAAATGAAGATAAATGGGTATCGTCAACAGAACGTGGTAAGAAATATGCGAATCCGATGGTATTGTACTCTTATGACGCACCGATTTCGAGTTTCATATTTAATTATAGACAAGTTATCTCAGATATAGATATTAATGAATTTCTTTCTAATTCGAACTCTTGTGAATGTGCTGACTCTGATTTATGTGATTCTAACCATGGGCATATCATTACAGGGAATTTAGATATTATTGAAAATAAAGAGCTAAAAAGTTTATTTGAAAAAGGTCCTAAATATAGATTAGCCAAAAAGATAGATTTTGAAAGATGTTGTATTGATTTATCAAAATCGCTAAGCGATTATATAGATAGATATTGTGATAAATACAATATTTTAAAAGAAGAATTAAATCATTGGAAATACTCTGTTCTTAATTCTTGTAAATTAGTACTCCGAGAAAAGATGTTTAAATTAAAAAAGCGAAAACCGCATTTTTCAACTTTTTCAGATGAAATATTGTCTAATACCGCAAATCAATATCTGAAAACTTTAAAAGATAAATTTGTAATTACTGTTATTGATAAAGCGGCACAGAATTTTAGTTTTATATGTAAAACTTTTTATGTTAACCAACTTTTAAAAGAGATTGGGTATACTAGTCCTTTGCCTCATTATCAATTAATTGATACAACAGAAGATGATATTAAAAATACATTAAGAGAAAAATATGGTTTAAATCAAAATGAAACTTTAGGTAGTATTCCTTTTCCTCGTATGCTTCCTAAATTTCACAAAAATCCTATTAAATTCAGAATTATTATAGCAAGTAGTCAATCTTTTTTAAAACGTATTTCTTCTACGGTTTCGCGCTGCTTGAAATTAATATATGAAAAGATACAAAATTATTGCAAAGTAATGGAAAGAAATGGTAGATATCGAATTAAATTCTTCTGGATAATTAAAAGTTCAGAAACGTTAATTAATGCTTTACATAAACTTAATAAATCGACATATGCTAATTCAGTATATACATACGATTTTACGGAAATGTACACTTCACTTGAACATGAAGTTATTATTAAAAATATGGAAGAACTTTTAGACAAATTTATGGGCAATAGTATTATATCAGCTACTCCAAAAACGGCTTTTTGGACAAACAAAATAGATTCAATAAATGCTATTACAAAAGAAAAACTTTTAAGCTATATTAAATGCATAGTTCACAATACGTATTTTCGTGTTGGTAACTTAGTTTTTCATCAAAAAATTGGCATCCCCATGGGAACAGATTGTGCACCTTTTATTGTAAATCTTATTCTTTTTAACTGTGAATTTAATTATATGAAAACTGTTTTATACTCCAAAGATTGGAAAGCTGCAAGCTTGTTATTAAATATTTTTCGTTACATGGACGATTTAACTGTGTTCAATGATAGAAATAAATTTGAAAGCATAATTTCAGACATGTATCCCATTTCCTTAACTTTAGTTCGTCAAAATGATAATCCTTTTTCAGCAGAGGTTCTTGATATTAACATTGAAATTATAGATAAAAAGTTTATTTTTAAGCCATTTGATAAAACAGAAAAATTTAATTTTAAAACTATAAAATTTCCTCATATTAATAGTAATTTTTCTACTGTACGTGCTTATATTATCTTTAGAAATGAATTAGACCGTCTGTGGAAATTATCCGAAAATGTTGACTTTTGGAAATATGCAGTTAATAATTTAATTCAAAAGTTATATCCTAGAGGATATTCAATTACCAAACTCAAAAATGAAATAAACAATTTTAAATCGAAAAAAGCTCAGAATACGTTTAACATACTCCATTCATTTCATATTTAAAATTTAAACCGAAAATTATTTTATGATGACAACAGCTGTTGTAATTTACTAAAATTATCTGTGTACTCACATTCACGTCACACATGGAACAGTACATATCCGCCCAGTTTCCCCATGCCAGGTGCGCACCTGGTGAGGCTGGGCGGTGAGACGCATGGGGCTATGAGCACTCATCTTTAGGATATGTACTTTAATTCCATGGCACATATTTGTATTTTTTAAATTGTAGCACATGTATGTACCTAATTTTTGTAATGCATAATATTTAATATAGAATGCACCTAAATCTGAGTTTAATTGTTGTCTTTTTGTGTTGGTTTTTATAATTATTCCTGGTTCAACGGATAGCATGTATATATGATTTTAGTATACACTTATGAAATTGTTGTCACTTAAGGTTAGCTTTAGTTTAACCTTTTGTTTCTCTCCATTTTTTCCATTAACGTACAGGGGTTCGAAAGGTGAGATTAGCTCCCACGTTCCCCTCTACGTTGGTGCTGTTAGCACAAAATTATTTTTCAGTTTGTAACTACTGTTTAAGACTATTTTGCCAACAACAAAGAGACAAAATTATTATATTTTATTATATATATATATTTTTTACTTTTTAAAACGTTGATATTTGCTCCTTACCCTTTATTGGGTCTATCACTACCCTTAAATGGGTCTATCACTGCCCTTAAGTGGGCAACTTCTTTTTCTTTTGATTTATTTATTTATTTATATTTTTTAAATATATTTAATGTTTTTTCTTTTTCTATATTTCATTTTTATCCTTATTCTTTATTCTTTATTTTTGGATCAAAAAATTTTTTATTTATTTTATGTTACGTACTGATTATCCTTTTATTTTATTATTTGATTATTTGGTTTTAGTTTTTACCCTTAATGGGTCTATCACTGCCCTTAAGTGGGTTTATTATTTTTATTTCTACCTATTCTTTATTTTCTACCCTCATTGGGTCTATCACTGTCCTTAAGTGGGCTTTTATATTTTTATATATTTTTATATTTTTATTAATTCTTATTTTACTTTTACCCTTAAATGGGTCTATCACTGTCCTTAAGTGGACTTATTCCCTTTCTCTCTATCAATTG
This sequence comes from Trissonchulus latispiculum, assembly GCA_030248195.1. Lineage (NCBI taxonomy): Eukaryota > Metazoa > Nematoda > Enoplea > Enoplida > Ironidae > Trissonchulus > Trissonchulus latispiculum. The sequence continues at coordinate 13,096 of JASAND010009583.1, read as the reverse complement.
TTTATATCGAGTGTGGTTGACACTAACCTTTTTTTGATATATCAGTTGCTCAGTTTTCGATTTCTAATTATCGGAAGATTCTTAATTTCTTGATAATTAAACCTCGTATTTTTGCTAATTACTTTGCAAAACACACTTTTACCCTTAAAACTAGCTCAAATTTTATTTTTAATAGTTTTTGTCTCTCTAACATCGCAATATTTGCAAAACCGAGTAAGCCTCTCGACTACCCGAAGCATTTTTACGGGTAAAACAAAAAGGCGCCACTAGTGTGATCCGGTTATAACCAAGGGGTCAAAAGTCGCGGTTAACCCCTGGGCCAGGCTGCTAGTGGGACGGTGGGAGGGCTATTTAGCCTAATGGTGGTTACGCCCACCTAAGTCAGGCAGTCCCTGACTAGTAAGTATCCACTCCGCGCCCACCTAAGTTACCGTGGGTGTGGTAACTTGTCTCAGGTGGCTAAATTTCACCTACTAATAATACATATATTAAGTGTCCTAAAGTTTGTAGAATTTGTACCATAGTCGACCACTCAAGCACTTTTCAAGGATCTTATAATTCCCGGATTTTTTCGGTATGTAATAATCGTAATGAGACTCTAACGTGTACTACAAAAAATTTAATTTATATGATTAAATGTCACGATTGTGGAATGATGTACGTTGGTGAAACGAAAAGAAGACTTAAAGATAGAATCGGCGAGCATTTATATTCAATACGTACACAGTCTAGATCTGGATGTTCCGAGTTGATAGAACATTTTAATAGTGGAATATGTAAGTCTTATAGTGTAAGGGTTTTGGAAACTTTGCATAATTCTACGAATGAAGACGTTAATAAGAAGTTGAGACTAGAACGAGAAAGTTATTGGATTAAAACTTTACGTACAAAATTTCCGTATGGTTTAAACTATATAGTGAAAGGCATAGAAAGTGATAAAGCAATTTTTAAAAATTTTTATACTTGTAATGATATAAACAAAGTTAAATATAGAGGAAAGAAAATTCCTAGAAGTTTATGCCATAAATGGAACGTAGAAGAAGTGGAAGAGCAGATTAATGAATTGCGGACTTTTATGCAAAATGATCCTATTCGTTTTAGAAAAGAAATATGTTCTTATGTATTTACTAAACCTAAACAAATGCTGAAATTACTTTTTACGAAACTTTTAGAACTAAAACCTAGTACTTTTATTGAATTGATGCGAGACCTGGTTTATGCAAAACTTCAGGAAGGACAAAAACATGAAACACTTAATCGAAGTAATAAAGAAACAATAGTAATTCCTTTTTCTAATAAACTAATGGATTTTTTAAATTTAAGAAAAATCTTCAGTACAAATGAAGATAAATGGGTATCGTCAACAGAACGTGGTAAGAAATATGCGAATCCGATGGTATTGTACTCTTATGACGCACCGATTTCGAGTTTCATATTTAATTATAGACAAGTTATCTCAGATATAGATATTAATGAATTTCTTTCTAATTCTAACTCTTGTGAATGTGCTGACTCTGATTTATGTGATTCTAACCATGGGCATATCATTACAGGGAATTTAGATATTATTGAAAATAAAGAGCTAAAAAGTTTATTTGAAAAAGGTCCTAAATATAGATTAGCCAAAAAGATAGATTTTGAAAGATGTTGTATTGATTTATCAAAATCGCTAAGCGATTATATAGATAGATATTGTGATAAATACAATATTTTAAAAGAAGAATTAAATCATTGGAAATACTCTGTTCTTAATTCTTGTAAATTAGTACTCCGAGAAAAGATGTTTAAATTAAAAAAGCGAAAACCGCATTTTTCAACTTTTTCAGATGAAATATTGTCTAATACCGCAAATCAATATCTGAAAACTTTAAAAGATAAATTTGTAATTACTGTTATTGATAAAGCGGCACAGAATTTTAGTTTTATATGTAAAACTTTTTATGTTAACCAACTTTTAAAAGAGATTGGGTATACTAGTCCGTTGCCTCATTATCAATTAATTGATACAACAGAAGATGATATTAAAAATACATTAAGAGAAAAATATGGTTTAAATCAAAATGAAACTTTAGGTAGTATTCCTTTTCCTCGTATGCTTCCTAAATTTCACAAAAATCCTATTAAATTCAGAATTATTATAGCAAGTAGTCAATCTTTTTTAAAACGTATTTCTTCTACGGTTTCGCGCTGCTTGAAATTAATATATGAAAAGATACAAAATTATTGCAAAGTAATGGAAAGAAATGGTAGATATCGAATTAAATTCTTCTGGATAATTAAAAGTTCAGAAACGTTAATTAATGCTTTACATAAACTTAATAAATCGACATATGCTAATTCAGTATATACATACGATTTTACGGAAATGTACACTTCACTTGAACATGAAGTTATTATTAAAAATATGGAAGAACTTTTAGACAAATTTATGGGCAATAGTATTATATCAGCTACTCCAAAAACGGCTTTTTGGACAAACAAAATAGATTCAATAAATGCTATTACAAAAGAAAAACTTTTAAGCTATATTAAATGCATAGTTCACAATACGTATTTTCGTGTTGGTAACTTAGTTTTTCATCAAAAAATTGGCATCCCCATGGGAACAGATTGTGCACCTTTTATTGTAAATCTTATTCTTTTTAACTGTGAATTTAATTATATGAAAACTGTTTTATACTCCAAAGATTGGAAAGCTGCAAGCTTGTTATTAAATATTTTTCGTTACATGGACGATTTAACTGTGTTCAATGATAGAAATAAATTTGAAAGCATAATTTCAGACATGTATCCCATTTCCTTAACTTTAGTTCGTCAAAATGATAATCCTTTTTCAGCAGAGGTTCTTGATATTAACATTGAAATTATAGATAAAAAGTTTATTTTTAAGCCATTTGATAAAACAGAAAAATTTAATTTTAAAACTATAAAATTTCCTCATATTAATAGTAATTTTTCTACTGTACGTGCTTATATTATCTTTAGAAATGAATTAGACCGTCTGTGGAAATTATCCGAAAATGTTGACTTTTGGAAATATGCAGTTAATAATTTAATTCAAAAGTTATATCCTAGAGGATATTCAATTACCAAACTCAAAAATGAAATAAACAATTTTAAATCGAAAAAAGCTCAGAATACGTTTAACATACTCCATTCATTTCATATTTAAAATTTAAACCGAAAATTATTTTATGATGACAACAGCTGTTGTAATTTACTAAAATTATCTGTGTACTCACATTCACGTCACACATGGAACAGTACATATCCGCCCAGTTTCCCCATGCCAGGTGCGCACCTGGTGAGGCTGGGCGGTGAGACGCATGGGGCTATGAGCACTCATCTTTAGGATATGTACTTTAATTCCATGGCACATATTTGTATTTTTTAAATTGTAGCACATGTATGTACCTAATTTTTGTAATGCATAATATTTAATATAGAATGCACCTAAATCTGAGTTTAATTGTTGTCTTTTTGTGTTGGTTTTTATAATTATTCCTGGTTCAACGGATAGCATGTATATATGATTTTAGTATACACTTATGAAATTGTTGTCACTTAAGGTTAGCTTTAGTTTAACCTTTTGTTTCTCTCCATTTTTCTCCTATTTGATGGTTGTATTGTACATAATGTTCGCTTGCTTTGACGTGATCTGCAGCGGTGGGCCAACCTAAAGGGCTATGGGGTCTAGTAGTACCCTCTAAAAAATTTAAGAATCACAACTTTTTTGCGCCGCAGCTGCGCCACAGCGCCGCAGTGGCGCCGCAAAGTCGGCTCATAGCGAAAAGTGACCATTTTTGTGGTCGTCGCTCAGGTCGAACGTTACGAGCTGGAGCTGATTTCTTTTTATATTCAGAAATTACATATATTGAACTAACTAACGGTCCAGGTTGCGTTTCTCTATCACTTCCCTAGCGACCACAGTGGCCCGTCAAAGATGGCGAAAATTCGAAAAATGAAAAATCGAAATTTCTCGCTATCTATTTAACTTTGAAAGCTCAAATATTGCATACAATGGTTTTCTGGCACGGAGAATCGATTCCCGCAGTCAGTTTTACCGTCAGACCCACCCATCTTGCTGGGCTGGTTCCACTTTGCCGGCGGGAGGGTCAGATCGGAGACCGCTTCCTGGAGGTCCATAGTAGGCTCTACCTGGCCTCTCAAAACTTTGTCTATAGGGGTTTTCTGGTGTGCCCAGCTCATTCCCGGTATCCGTTTTGCCGTCCGACGTGTCCATATTGCTGGGCTGGTTCTACTTTGCCGTCTGGAGGGTCAAGTCGGAAACCGCTTCCTGGAGGTCCATAGTAGGCTCTACCTGGCCTCTCAAAACTTTGTCTATAGGGGTTTTCTGGTGTGCCCAGCTCATTCCCGGTATTCGTTTTGACGTCCGACGTACCTATTTTGCTGGGCTGGTTCTACTTTGCCGTTTAAAGGGTCAGTCGGGTGGGAGGGTCAAATGGTCGGAAATAAAGTTTCTCAAAAGTGGTCAAATTTGGTATCAAATGAAAGCCCTAAGTGAGCTGAGCAACTTTTGTCATAGAACTGCGTACCCAAAGTGGCTGTAGAGTGCTGTGGTGGGGTGGGGTGGGGACTTAGGCGATTTTGGGTGAAAAATAAAATTTTTCAAAAGTGGTCAAACTTGGTATCAAATGAAAGCCCTAAGTGAGCTGAGCAACTTTTGTCATAGAACTGCGTACCCAAAGTGGCTGTAGAGTGCTGTGGTGGGGTGGGGACTTAGGCGATTTTAGGTGAAAAAATAAAATTTTTCAGAAGTGGTCAAATTTGGGATCAAATGAAAGCCCTAAGTGAGCTGAGCAACTTTTGACATGGAACCATCCACCAATAGTTGCTGTGCCAAATAACGTCACGTGCCTATGAAACTTTTGTCTTTACTTCTTCAACCGGAACTTAAAAGATATATATAAGTATTTATATATATTTATTTATTATTTATTTAAAGGATATTTAAAGGATTGTATATATATACGACACAGCCAACACACACATATTATCCTCTTTTGTGCGGAGCATTTTTGTTACTTGTAATACTATTACTGTCTTATTAAATTACTTTTATGCTGTAGATTATTTTATGTTTGTTTTTATTTATTTATTTTTATTTATTATTTTTTGCTGTTTCAGCCTGATAGATGTCACCGAGAAGGAGGGCACTAAGGCCCGGCCCACAGCCCTGAACACAGTGGAAATGTTGCGTGTGGCCAGCTCTGGGCTGGGCATTGGGCCTCAACAGGCCATGGTTATAGCTGAACACCTCTATACGCAAGGCTATATCAGCTATCCTCGTACAGAAACTACGCAATATCCGGCCAATTTTGACTTTACGTAAGTCCCCCCCATTTCTGAATCCAGAATTAGTGGGGAAGGGGTCTGATAAATTGGTTTGGGATTTTGACGTTTGGTTTGCTCATATTAGCATTTTCAAAACTTGTCCTTTTTATTGTCGTAATCGTTCTAACCATACTGTCTGTTTGCGTTTTTCAGTTGACCTTATTTGTTTTTTATGAAGTTTTCATTTTTTATTACTTTTTCATGTTTCCTTGACGGTGGTTTTTTTCAGATCTCTACTGAAACAGCAGACTTCCAGCTCTTCTTGGGGTGACGCGGCCAAAACGCTTCTATCTGAGGGAATTTCCAAACCAAAGTAGGGTAATTACTTTTTAAATTATTAAATAAATTAAGTATTTAATTATTTAATTGGGTTCACTAGTGAATTATTTTCTCAACAGTTTAAGTTTTGGTACATAATTGAACAGAAAGGTGTGTGCAGATGGTGTATCACTAAATTGTTCCAGAAAGATTTGTCTACTGAACTCAGAGTTGGCAATTGCCAGAATTAATTTGTACAAACAATTATCGGTTTCAGTCTCAGGTTTTTTGTAATTTCTAAAGTTATTGGGGGTTAACTATGAGAGTATTGTTGTATTGATTGATTGATTGATTATTATCGTTATTGATTGATTGATTGATTGATTGATTGATTGATTGATTGATTTAGAAAGGGGTCAGATGCAGGGGACCATCCCCCAATCACCCCGATGCGACCCGACACTGGTTCCCTGTCCGGCGATCATCAGCGTCTCTATGAATATATTGTCAGGCATTTTATCGGGACGGTATACTAATTAATTTTTGTGATAGATGAAATTCTGAAGGAATTGCAAAACTAACGAAATTAACTATTGACTGCTTAAATGATGGCTTTTACAGTGTGTCTTTTAAGCAGCACTTATGTTTACTGTTAAATTCGTGGTGGGTTGAATTAGATTTTAAAATTATGGTACAGCCTAAGCCTAAGCTTAAGCCTAAGCCTGGTGTTATCGTTTTCTTTCTAATTATTGTAGCTCATTCATTCAGAAAGGGTTAGCACCAGTATTTTTATGTTCTGATTTAACTTAGATTCATTTATTTATTAGTAAGTACATAGTTATTTAGTTATTTTGTTTATTTTTGGATTTATTTTAATTTAGTTTTTGATTTTTTGTTTTGCTTTCAGATTAGCCCGGACTGTCGCTACATTCAGTCAACGGCGCGTTTTGACGTGGCGGGAGAACAGTTTGTGCTAACGGGCAAACGGCTACTCAGCCCCGGCTTTACAGCAGCCATGCCTTGGCTAGCACTGAAACCTGAGGAAGAAATTCCCGCCTTTACAACACCAAATGAGGAACTTAGCCTCCTAGAGGTGTGTTTTGGATATCTTCTTTTAATCGTTTTGTGGGGGTTCCTTTCATGAATATTTGTTTGAAGGGGGGGGGGGGCAGAATTTTTGCTTAGTGCCTTCTAGGGTAGCTAGCTTGAGTAATTTATTTTTGTATTCGCTCAGGAAGTTGTGCGAATTAAAGGATTTATACTTCTATCCTTTCGCATACATAGGTGAAAAGAAAGCTTTCTTGCTAGACTCTAAACTAGTTAAGGGGGGGGGGGGTCCATCGTGAAAAATTTTTAGACCACGGATTTCACTCATTTTCACACATAATCTGCCCATATATATCGTACATTTCAAGTTTAAATTTTGAGTTGCTTCGTTCAGGTCTCCGTAAGTTATGAGCCATTCATTGAGTACAATTTGAATATCAGCGAAAATGAGGGTGCTGCAGACAACTGAAGCAAGTTTGCGCAAATCAACTTCATATATTTAGCTTATTTTGTTAAGCACATTTAAAAACAATTAATAAAAACATTTTCGAACTGATTTAAGCCAGCTAAGCATGGTCAGAAGCTTCTTTAAATGATTTTCCAAAGAAACAAGGCCCTTGTTCCCCCGGATGTAATGAAATATTTAAGAGCGCTTAACTTAAAATAGAAGCATTTCCGAGTCATAGTTCTATGAGAAGAATTGATCCCTGCACTGAGCGCTTTCGATTGATATATAATATGCCATATTTTGAAAATTTTGAAAAATCTCTGTTTTCTGAATTTCGGGGTCTGAGGTTGCCCATTGGCGCACTGAGAAGTACTGGACACAGCTGTCAGCATAATTCATGCAACAAATTGATTCTAAGGCATGAATAAATATGTTGAAATGCAAAAAATGCAATTTCGCAATATAACTTGGTCGTAAAATGCCTATCTTTCGAAAAAACAGCAATTTTCGCAATCTTGCAGAAAAATCAAATTTCTGCGCCAAAAAAATCTCGACACTGGCAAAAGATTCGAAGTAACATTGGGTATCGTTCGAAAGCTTTATACATATGCTGTGTCACTGTGGAATTAGAATTTTTAGTTAGGACTTCTATTTTTTATAGTATGCAGTCAAACTAAGTGACCCCCATTTTTGGTCACCAAAAACGACAGATTTTAGCTATTTTCGGCAGTTCGCTAACTTCAATAATTCATTAAAATTTTTTGAAGGCCTATATCAAAATTCTAATTCCACAGTGACACAGTATCTGTTTAGAGGTTTAAATTGATACCAAATGTTACCCGGTATCTTACACCGGTTTCGAGATTTTTTTGGCGCAGAATTATAATCGACACTTTTTCGATTTCCTATGTTTAACACATGCATACCTCTACTTTGAGGTGAATTTTCTCAACAACCGTAAGAGATCCAACTTAAATTTTGTAAACTCGTTAAAATATACCAGTTGGACAATAAAATATGTGAAAATGAGAAAAATCGGAGATGGTCGAAAAAATGACCCTAAAGTGGACCCCCCCCCTTAAGTGTCCTAAACTCTAGTGTTGCATCTCCAAAGGTTTCGTAGAAGTTAAGGTGGTGATTCCTTTTGGGCACATATTGTTGGTTGACGGCTCAGACCAAGATGAAATTTGATGAAACTTTCCAAAATAAGTTCATTTTGTGTTCTAACACCCTCCGCGCAATCCCGCTTCAAAATTTCGAGATTTCCGTTCAGGACGGTTTTTGCCAATTTTTTACAGTTGAGCAGCAGCTACATTGTTAACACTATACTCATTTGAAAGATCTCGTTGAGCTCTACATTTTTGCTTTTGGAAGCAACATTCTAGCTCTTCTCTAGTTTGAGATATAGCCGATTTTCTTATTTTGGCGTTGAAAACTTGTCATTTTTGCAGAAATCAAATAATCCAAGATTTCTTGAGCTACGCAAGCCGTAAAATTAAACTAAGGGTGTCGATTTGAAGGTCTCGTCGAGCTCGATCAACTGAGGCATTATAATCTTCCAACTGCTATCCCGTGAGCTGCTTGCTATCATAAAAAATGTAGTTTTTGCAAAAAACATAACCAAATTTTTTCCAGCGATTGTGGAGCATTTACTATGCAAGCTAGAGGGTTGCCACTTACTAGACATGTTTTACACAAAAATACCCAGGGACCCTTTTTTAGTTGCCCCGATTGCTGCTTTCTAGCTAAAGTGGCCGCTTGCTAAAGTTGGGAAAAGTAGGCAAAATCTAGGTTGCGCAAACATTTTAGTTAATTTCTTCATAACGAAGAGTGATTTTATGATAACTAAAAAAGGGTCACCAGCTATTTGATAGTGGAATCAAATGATGTAGCCGATGCCTCACGAAAAAATTTACTTTAGTCTGCAAAAAATCTGGAAAATTAAAGTACTTCGAAAATCCAGTGAAAAAGTTTTCAAAAACTGAAGTTAGTTTCATTGTATCCATTAGAAAGAGAAAATCTTAAGCTCCGTTTTGATATATAAATGGCGTCTTAACTCCAAGTAATGAATGAGTAATAAGGGTTCAAAGTTGATGTCTCCAAAAGGAATCACCACCTTAAGTGCTTTAGGTTTTAGCTCATTTAAAATGTTAGCCAGTTAACCAGTTAACAGCTTTTTTAATTTCTGCTCGACTTTTTGTAGCACATTACTGCTACTGCTCGTGAAACATGTTGAAACGAAACCGGAATTAAAAGAATCTGTTCAAATTTTTCTTCTTTTTCTTCTCCTTTTTTCTTTCAGGCCAAACTGACCGAACGCCACACCAGTCCGCCCGACTACCTAACGGAATCAGAACTGATTTCCCTGATGGAAAAGCATCGAATCGGCACGGACGCTTCCATACCCACCCATATCAACAATATCCAACAGCGGAACTATGTTACTGTGGGCTCTGGACGTCGGCTGATCCCAACCCGGTTGGGTATTGTGCTGGTTCATGGCTACTGGAAGGTATATACTGGTGTTTAACTTTCACTTTTGTGTTCACCGCAGATAATGTGTGTAGAAACCTCCTCTGATCACTTAAGGTGCCTTCACAGTCGCGAAGGCAGGTGTAGCCGTGTCGACGCGCGTCTACAAACGTCAATATCATTTTGCGCGCATCAACGCGCGTCGACGTGCGTAAACCGGCATGCTACAAATGGGCGCGTTGACGCGCGTCGACGATCGTCGGCGCTTCCAGTGGTAGCACAGCACCAGGGCGTGATGTTACATTTGGAGGCGTTGACGCGCTTCGACGCGCGTCTACCCACGTCGATGTGCGTCTACGCGCGTCTAGAGGCCACTGGGACTATGAAAAATCACCATTATACAGCATTTAATAGTCATCAGTGACCCATAACATTGGATATTTTCTGAATCCTCCAGATGGCATAGGAAGATTTTTTAGAAAATTTAAAATTCCTGAAAATTAGGTCTTTATATTATTTGATATTTGTGTGTTTATCTATTTTTTGTTTGTTGTTTCTTACAGTTGGATCCTGATCTAGTTCGACCCTCCATGCGAGCTGAGGTTGAGGAACAGTTGAATCAAATTGCCAAAGGTTCCCCAGTTTTTGTTTAAATTTGATAATTTAATTTTAATTATTTCATGTTATTATTTTTAAATTTTTCAGTTTGTTGTAACAATATTGACTGGCATAAACATAGAAAGTCATGATTTTCAAGTCGTGTCCATACACATGTTTGTTTTACATTTTATTAGTTTATTATTTTATTTCTTATTAGGACATGCCAACTATGAGTATGTGCTGAAGAGCACACTGGAAACGTTTCGTGGGAAGTTTCAGCACTTTATGTCCTCCATTAACTTGATGGATGAACTATTTGAGGTGTCCTTCACAACTCTGGCCGAATCTGGGAAACCCTTTTCTAGGTACGGCTACACTATTTTTGGCCTTTTTGAAAAATGGTTGGAAATGTGTACCTACATTCATGTGTAGAGGCTCATATTAGCTATTTACATATTGTCCTTTATTATTTTTACATTTTCTTCTATTGGGATAAATTTCAGCAGTTTTACTATTTTTTTAATTAAAAGTAATTATATGTACATATGTGTCTGTTCAAATCAAACAAGAGATTTTTGTTTTTAGAAGCACAGTAGTAGCTAAAAATTGAAACAATTAAATCCATATATAGTAAAATAATGGATTGACTTAAATTAATTAATTAGTTAATTTAATTTATTTATCGAATATTAACAAAATGATTTACCTCAAATCATGGTGAAAAATGTTTCCATAGTTTTTTCAACTTCTCTGTTTTTTTCTTTCGCCTTCAGATGCGGCAAGTGTCGTCGTTTCATGAAACTGGTAGCCTCCAGGCCGCAGCGGCTCCATTGCGGTCACTGCGAAGAGACCTACACCCTGCCACAGGGCAAGGATGGAAATCTGAGAACGTTCGGCGAAAAGAAATGTCCACTGGACGAATTCGAACTGGTGTACTGGCATGCCGGGGGTCGATTTAAGGTCTGTTCTGTTTTTTGCCGGAAACAGAAAAAGTTTATAGGCAGTTTCAGTGTTGAACAAGGAAATTTTGCTTTTTTTCGAGTTGGAAAACAAAGTTGAGTTAAACTATAGTTACAAGTTTTGTTTGATGGCAAAATTTTGTCAAGCAGATAAATGTTTATTTTGACAGTTGTTTTCGGCGAAAACTTTGAAATGCCAACTACCCTGGTTTCGATTAGCATTTATCTATGGAGGATTTTTATGCCAAATAGAGTCTCAAACTGCGTCAAGCACAGAACTTACCTATTTATTTATTAAAGACAAGCAAGACTTCACCATATTTATTCATTAGAATATTGTGTATACGAAAAGCACGAACGAAACTAAGATGTGTCACTACAGCACCTCCGACCCCCAGAAAATTCGGTGGAAGATCAAACGCACAACATTTGCATGTTTTTTCTTATCTACTTTCAGAGCTTTGTCCTCTGTCCCAACTGCTACAACAATCCACCATTTCCGGACATGAAAAAAGCCCAGTCCGGCTGCAACCAATGCCCGCATCCCACCTGCCCGCAGGGCTTTGCCCAGTGGACCATTGGACCCTGTCGGACCTGCCCTTACCAGGGTTCGTTGGTTCTGGACCAGGGTTCGGGGCCGAAGTGGAAGATTGCTTGCAATCGGTTTGTGATTAATGTTTTCTGGTTTTTCTGATGTTTTTTGTTTTTCTTGATAATGTTCTTGAAGGTTTTTGATCGTTTTTTGTTTGGTCTGTTTTGGTGTTTTCAGTCTGTGATACTAAAACTTGGGTCCGTCCCTACACCAAATTTTTAAATCGTGAAAATTTAATTAGAATTTGTATTTTGTTAATAGTATCTAAGTTTACGTTGACGCCTTGTGCTTTCATTTTCAAAACTTGGCGCTTATTTACTGACCTATTTACTGTAACCTAGACAACCAACTTGTATTCTTTGGTAATAATCTGGTAATAAGCGTGCGAATTTCTTTGAAGTGAGGAGTCTAATTTGTGGGGGGGGGAGGTCAGCCGTTATCGTGCATATCATGTCCCCAAGCCTAATAACTAAGAGCTTGACGCTTGTCACACTCTTAGTTATTATGTACTCTTGGTATGATCACTCATTTTCTGTGATATTTTGGATAGTTAACCTCTGTATTTTTTGGTAATAAGGAGAAAACATCGAATTTAAATTTCGCGCTTAGTGTTGTCTCTTCGCTTCTTTTAGATGTCAAGCCATGTGCAGTGCTTTTCAGGGCGCGCAGAAGGCCAAAGTTAGCACAGAGGTTTGCGAATGCACTGCCCGCCTGGTCACAGTCAAATACACAAAAGAGGTTAGCTAGCAGAATTTACCTGGATTTGGATTTTAAATTTTAATTTGTCCAGATACGCAAATATTAACAATGAACTAAACTACAGACTACCGTATTATGCCAAACAGTGACCCATCCAATCAAACGCCCGTGGGCGTTTTTTCGGGGGGGGGGGAGTGGGCGCTTTTTTGGATTTCTCAATGCTCCCTTTCACGACTTAGAAAACTAAAAGTTTATGAATAAAGTTGTCACTGTTTAAGCTATTTTAAGGTTTATAATTAATAGTGGGTTCTTCGGATAGACGTATGAGCATCTGACACGTGCCGAGCAGCTTGTCCGTAGAAATTTGTCGAAGTTATCAAAAATTGGCACAGCAGTTATTATAAGACAGTTTCCAAAATATAGCCCATGGGCGTTTTTTCGGGGGATGGGCGTTTTTTGGATTACAAAAATCAAATCCGAAATTTCCGATTCTGAAAAAACGCCCGTGGGCCACTGTTTGGCATAATACGGTATGTATATTTGGTTTTGACTCCGATTTTCGGCACCTGTTTGATTTTGGTTCTGGACTAGGAGCCAGCTTGAAGTGTTAGTTTACTTCGCTCGTCTGCAATCTTTTGAGCAGCAGCAGAAATACAGAGTAGCAGT
>JASAND010009580.1:0-10083 GCA_030248195.1 Trissonchulus latispiculum | reverse complement strand
TAAATTAGAATTTAAAAAGTGTTATATGCTACCAAAAGGTTTGGGAGCTGTCCCTTATGTAATTACGCGTACATTTAGCCTTATATTACACTAATAACACTATTAATTCCGTCTTACTGGGTAATCAGGGCAGTGATACTCTCCAGCTGTGCAATCAGAATTCCAATTTCACAGATGGCAAAGGTCAACAGCTGGGCTCTGAGCGGTTCCCCGAATCTGGTCAACACTTCGAACGGCCCAAGAATGGGCACCACAGAATCGGCTGCAATGGCTTGGAAGAGACGAGGGGCGCCTGTATTGAACATAAATAGTTGAGTTAGCAGTTATTGTCACAGTCTTACAGTTATTAGGCTTGGGACATCATCTGCACAATAACGGGTGACTCCCTTACAACTGAGTACCTGGTGACCTCCTACACCTGTACCTAGCACACCATTGTGTATGCTCACTCACTTGTGTGTTTACGTTTTGAAGCTCGAATGTGGCCAGCTCCTGTTTGAACGCTGTCACCTCCTCCAGTACCTATGCGAAATGAAATAGCCACAAGTGCGGCTACAAAAATCGCTAGGATAACCAGTCCCAATAAGCTTGTCAGGGTGGTCATACAGGATAGTATTTTCGAAACTCACATTTCGTGTCGGGATAATAAATGACAACACACTAATGCATAAATCACCTGTTAAAGTCTGCATTCCTGCGCCAATGGTGGACAGAAAGCAGCCAATCAGAATGACGATTGGATGTGGAACGGCCAGTTCAGAGATCACTAGAGATCCGTGCGCGCTTTCACCAAATCTACAAACACAATAAAGTTATTCGGTAGGGCATTTCTAATTTCACAATAGTAAATTGCAAGCTAAGTAGCTAGAATGGTGCCTAGAATAGTGTGCCAATCTTATCTCGGCAAGGATGCAATATTAGGTTGCATCTTCTAACTACAACTCGCAGGGAAGAAACCAAGCTGAAACAGCTTACTTGTCTCGAATGAAAACTTCATCAATAGAGGCTCCAAACAGAACCACCCCCGCCAGATCTAAAATAGAAATTTAAGATTTCAATAGAATTCACATAATTCAGAATTGAATATCTATAACTGGACCGGGTTTCTTTCACCGCTAAAAGCCATGACTTGAAGATTATCACTGTCGTATTCGTTCGAGACAGCATCAGTAATTAAAAAATTGAATTTGAATTTGAATTTGAATTTGAATGAAAAAATGAATTGAACAATGTCAAAAACTGCCGCCCCGCAGAAGGTTTTGAAGAATATTCAATGCTGGGCAAATGATCACAGTTTACTGCACACATTTCGGTGTCAGATTTGCTTTCTCACAGATAATTGAAGAGATAATGGTCGCTGCCAGCGTTCCCCTGGGAATGGTCAAACTGGCATCCTTTAGATCGCCGGATCGATTGGAACCAGCCATAATCCCTAAAATGATCAAATTTATAACTGAAATAAGAAAAAGACTAGCAATTTAGTAGAGGAAACATGAAAAAATGCAAGAGATTAGGGTAACATAAACATGTTTTGAACATCCCATTCGTGTACATTTTGCACAGTACCTGTACAAGAAGGAAAAAAGACTCCGACAAGAATTATGAATGAAGTTGTGACATCTGCCAGCACATAGAAATCCGTTTTCGGATCCGAGGAAAATCGGACTTTCGGCGCCAATGGTCCATTGTCAAACTTTTTCGGATCCTGAGTTACATACTCATTCGTCTGCAGATATTTGTCGTAACCGTTAACTAAAATAGACATTTATCATTATTATGCTACAAAGCTATACGATAGCTTAACAAAAATAAGTATGTATTGGTAAACTCAGAAGTACAAGCACAATATGTTGGACGGGTGTATAAGCACCGCCAGTGTGATACAAGAAAAAGGTCTCAATATAGACATAGTAGGTACATATTTATAACATAGAACAATTCCATAATATTGAATGAATGGTACGTCAATTTAGGTCTACCCGACCCTACCCGTAAGAAGTTTGAACATCAATTTACGGACGGATTTAGACAGTCTCTGCAATTTGATTGGCTCCTTAGTACCACCTCACTGTTGAAATTTCGGCTGAAGTTACTGAATAATTGTACAAGCTTACGTCCGAAAAATAATATTGTTCCTAGAAAAACTGAAATAGTACAATGTTTCTTTATGTCGTACAAAACTTACGACTAATCACCCCCGAGCTAAGACCAAGAATGGCAGGCTTTTCCTCGATTGCCTTGGTGCCATTCAGTTTGTCCAGTTCGTACATGTAGTAGAAGTATGTGTCACAGTTGTAGGCATTAATCTCGCTGCTGTTTCGTCGACAGTACATCCTGGCCAGCGATGAGGCATTGCAGGTCGGCGTCTCTTCGTCTGGAAAGGCGGCCTTGTATTTGGTGAAACTGACAATTCGATCCCCCACCATGCAGAATCTACAACTAGCAGAAACTCAAAGCACGAAAGCTTGACAGGAATTGAAATTTCTACACTTGTTCACCTTGCCGGAATTGGTTCAATATTCCAAAATGGGTTCAAGCACAAACGTGCTGGGCACAGTTTATAGAAGAGAATTAAGCCTTTTTTGCAGGTTAAAGGTTAAAGCTATGTTACTGGCACTCCTTGGTCTGGCGGCGTCTTATTGGACCCCATCAAACATTTTGGACAACAAGCCCCCCCACACCCAATGACCTCAAGTAGCTCAAAAGACTGTTGATCACTATGGCGAGTACAGCTAGCCCGCATTTGATTCCCAGCAAAATCGCTAAACTTCAATGGTTTTTGGTATCGAATTAGTTTTAATTTTGTTCAATTTCGGTTGCGTACTTGACTTTATCACTTCCGTTGACATTGACAAATATTCCAATGAAGGTGAACACAATGCAGAGCAGGACCAGCACCACCGCGGGAAGGGCGAACTTGTTCACAACTCTCACACCTGAAACAAGGATTGCGAATTTGTCTGAGAATCTGAAACCTTTGTCACAAATATCGTAGTGATCCATAATTCTAGTCAACTCTAAGAGGCTGAAACCGGTGCCTTTTAGATTAGTCTCGATATTCGATGGAATAGTAAATTAGTTGCATACTCCAATCAAAGTCAGGTTGCAACTCTCAGTCAGGGATAAATGGGATAGGAATTAGTTACCTGCCATAACAATAAATGCCAACGCGATCAAGAATAAGGTTCCAAACAGTCGATAACAGTTGAAAATGTCAGGAAATATTTTGGCCTGGGGGACCAAGTACAGCTAAAAATTTAAAAATTCAATCAAATTAGAAACTAGAATTAATAGATAATTGATATAAATAGATAATAGATCGTGGCCCAAAAGTGACTCGGCAGTAAATTGACAGAGACCCTTCATGTTTCTCATGACAATTTCACAGTTTCATGACACCTAAATCCCACTGAACCTGAGAAAAAGCTAAACCTAGTCTGAGAAATTGTTTTATGAGCTTAGCAAGCAAACAATTACAATCAAAACTTCCACAGCGCCCAGGATATACATGGAGCCTGCTATGGTTGTTCCGAGATAAAAAAGAATTCCAATACATCCACCCAGCTCCGGCCCTGAAATAGAGACATCGTACAGGACAAATCGATGGTATACTGCGGTATACAACAATTTTGCAAAATCGCCCTGTTATCCCTATGTTTAGTAATTTTTACTTTAGTCAAGATAGCAGCACTGTTATAGCAAATATACCAACGATTATGCCACAGATAGCATTATTGTAAACAAGTTACCCCTAAAAGGGGAAAAATTCCGCCTGAGTGTGCTGTTTGTACACGCAAATGCCCGATTTTATAGATCACTTGAACTCATATGCATGTGCTATTGTCAGCGTTTCTCAAGACTATGGAGGTATGTATATATACACTTTTGCATTGAAAAGTACAGCTGCCGGTTTAACATTTCCTTTGAAAAACATTTCACTGAGCATAGATATTAGCAGGTTTGATTATACTATTGTTTCGTAAAAGCTGCTTACAGTATATATCACTTACTTTTTAAGATGGTGGTATCCTTTTGTGCAGTGATTTTGTTTTAATTTTTAAAAACGCTATAACTTTCGCAATTTTGGGAGTCAGAAAGAGCTTTATACATAGTATTAAAGCTTATAATCAGTCCTTTTACATCAGTTTACGAAACTAGCAAAACAAAGATATAAGCTAGCATTTTCTGACATAACGGATAAACATAGTCCCAAAATTTTTGAACATCGATTTCTCAAAACTGTAAAATCGACCAAAAGTCCTTTTTGTACCATGATATGAATGACATGGGCCGAGGGACATTTTTTGGATTTGGCCTAGTGGTCTTAACCTTCGAAAAAATCGGCCAAATGTGCAATAACAAGAATTTTCTCAACTTCGCATTGAGTTTTTCGCTACTGGTGATGTTTTAGCTCAAACCAAGGAAAACGTCTCTCCGCAATAGTGCGAATTTTCACTCTCCAAAAATCTCCGGAATCCAATGCAGTTTTTGAGAAATCGATGTTCAAAACAACATAATCGCAATTTTGCCAAAAGGATTTTTCGGCCGAATCTCTATCGTAATATTGTCAGCTATTAAGCATGGATAAAATGGGCAAAAGCCTGATTTACTCGAAAATGGCCGTTTTTTGACCCACAAAAAGCCCGGTTCACACTGCACAAGGTTTAAGGTTTAAGGTTTAAGGTTTATGGTTTAAGGTTTAAGGTTTAAGATTAAACATGCTTATTTGTGCTGAAGCGTTCACATTGGAAGGTTTAAGGTTTAAGGTTTTAGGTTTAAGGTTTAAGATTTAAGAAAGCAGAGTTAAAAATATTTTAACTTTGTGTTTAGGTTTAAGCTTCCTACGTATTATATATAGAAGGTTTAGTTAATAATTTTAGTTATATATATTGTAGTATTCCTTACGTATGCACAGAACTAAAAAATTTTAAAATCCATGAAGATTTGAATGCACACTGTTTGATATAAGAAATCACGTGATATTCAGACATTCCTTAAACCTTGCTTAAACCTTAAACCTTAAACCCTAAACCTTAAACCTTAAACCTTAAACCTATTGCAGTGTGAACCGGGCTAAATAGTTTTTTGCTTTTACTGACCTAACCACTGGAGATAGCTTAGAGGTTGTAAAAGCAAAAATATTCACTTTTGGGCCCTCTATCCAGTCATAACAACCAATTCGTTGTATCGACTACGTACTGAGAGAAAAATGGCAAAAGCCAAAACATTCTTATCTTTTCGCCTAAAAATACGGAACTGGTCCCAGAATGCTACAGAGCCCGAAAATAGTTTATTTTTAAGTTTTAGCTAATTACGTAAAGGATTAAAGCCGAACGATTCAAAAATACCCGAAAGGAAACCAGCATCTTAAGGGGGGGTCACTTTGGTCAAAAATCGATAGTCACGGATTTCGCTCATTTTCACACATAATATGCCCCCATATGTTCTCAAAAATACCTTAGAATATTAGTGTTCGAAATCAAACTGTGACAGAGTTATTCAGGTTGAAAGCCGGAAAACTTGCAAATTCAGGTGATGAGCCCTGCAAGGTCAGATGGAGACCGAACGAGACCGAAAACAGGGTTAACCGATACACCAAGTTAAAGCCTTTACTAAGGTTCTATTTAAGTGCAGACGTGGCTCAAGGCCAGCTATCCAGGCGTTCATAATGCATGCTTGAGTGATGCACTGACCTAACCTTGCAGGACTGCCCAGTATAACTTTAACTCGTTTTATCTTGCACAGACAACATTTTAGATCCACAGTTCTATGAGAAAAGTTGCTCCTCGTTCCATTAGCTATCGATTGATACCAAATTTGTCTATATTTGGAAAAATTTTAAAATTGACATTTGCCACCTGTAAAGATCAAAGGTGCCGCCACAGCAGTCATGTTCAATATTGACACATTTGTTTTGGCCACATTATGTGACAGACATGGATATATTAATTAATCTGCCAAGTTTGGTGATTTTTTACCACATGAGTGAGAATGAGTGAGAACTTATCAAAAGAACGTGAAAATTATGAAAAATGGCCATTTTTAGCAAAATTTGCTGTTTTTGTGGCAAGTTTACTGTAGATCATAGAAACATGCGAGTACTTTCATAAGACGTGGTGTTATGCGTAGAGTGCAGCTATCTATTGGCCGTTTCTGTAGCTTTTGCCAATCGTTCAGGACTAGCAAAAGAGTACCGTAGGTCCTGTTTTTCATGGTCCAAAAATGGCCGATTTTCCAAAATTCTGTCTTTAAAATTTCGCCAAAAATCCAATACTGAACAGAATCGCTTCAGAGGAGATAGCTGCACTCTACAATATGTCCTTAATGGTTCTGAAAAATTTCAGAGTTCTGACTCTTATACAGCGAAAAATTTTTCTGCCACAAACTTTTTAACCTAACTTTTTCATTTTCCTATGTTTAACACATGTCGAGGTCACCTTTGAGGGCTTGTACAGAACGAGAAGCAATATTTCGCAAAACGCTCTTCTCTTGTTTTGCGCACCCATGGGGACTACAAAATATGTGAAAACGAGTAAAATCGGAGAAGGTCGAATAATCGGCAAAAAACTGACCCCCCCCTTAAGCAGTAAGCACACTGTTGCTATAACCTTCATCACCGCAGTAGCGTCAGTTCGAAATGGCGCTTTTTTGGCACATATATAATTGTAGCAGTACAAATTCTGGTAAGATTTATTGCCATCATAATCAAACGTCTGCTCTCCACCATAAAATAACGTTAACAGCAGATACTTTGATTTCAAGCAGTCTCAACTCGCATTTTATTAAACTTGTTATAAACAAAATTTTGCACTAAAGAACTGCTTGAAGTGAGCTATGCAGAACCACTGCTCAATGACATAGTTCACTACTTACTGTTTTTTGGTATTCTAATCTCATTTGCATATTCAAATCATTAGCTCCCAGGCAAACTGATTTTCAAATCTGCCAAGGGGGTGCACAATATAAACTTTCCCATGAGAAACTTATAAAGTCCCCCTTTCTTACTAATTCTTCCAACATTAATTTTAAAGATATACAAGCTATTTTGAAACCCCGGCAACCTTATAAAAATTAGTTAACTTGCATAAATGAGTCTTCCGTACATATTTTAGCCACTACACCCCCCATCGGAAAAAGACAGACATACTAGGTTTATGTGTTAAACATAGGTCCACAGACTCCAGCATTCCTGCAACTACACACAATTAAGGATCGACCCATTACAAAGATTCCGCCTCCGGCGGAATAAAAATAGTTACTACATTAAAATTAGTAACTACTTATTAATATAAAATAATACTTAGTTAAATAAATTAGTTACTACTTGCCTAAATTTCTTGAAATCATATAGTACGGACCGCCGGCTGAAACAGAAATAACTGTGCAATAAATTTATTCAAACTTGCCTTTACAGAGATGAATGAAGTTGAACTATTAAGTTGTAAACAGTAAAGTTACAAATAGTTTTCAAATACTTCGTTGAGCAATTCCATATATTTAGGATGTGTTTCAAAACAGAACCTTAGACTCACTAATTAGAATCCCCAATCAATAAATTTAATAAATTTGATCAATTTGTCAACCGTACCAGGAACAACTCCGTTAGTCGCAACAGCGCTGAGCGAAATACTTGTCAAGAATGTCTAAAAACAAAAGAGCAGATTATATATAAAAATATGTAAAACAATTAGCAAGCAGTCAAACGTTTGCTTTTCCATCTAAGAGCCAATCAGATTGCAGTAAGTCAGTCCAAGAGTATACAATAACAAGAGTGGGAAGCTTGGCCCTTCCTAATGGAAATGGCCTGCGAGATGCTCGACACATTAAGGCCGAAATTTCGGGGGGGGGGGTTCCACTTACCATTGTTCAGCATGTGTTTATATGCGTTTAAACTAAAACGCATCTGATTGGTTAATTCCCTACCTTATGTCAAAATTATGTGTATAAGTGGACCCCCTGAGATCTCCGGGGGGGGGCCCGCTTAGCGTTGTTAAGCGTGTGTTTATATGCGGTCGAACTGAAATGCACTGATGAGAATTACGGTAGCTAAGTAGCCAATCAAATACATTTCAGTTCAATCGCATATAAACACACGCTTAACAACGCTATGCGGGACCCCCCTGAGATCTCGGAGGGGGGTCCACTTATACACATAATTTTGACATGAGGTAGGCGATTAGCCAATCAGATGCGTTTTAGTTCAAACGTATATAAACACATGCTGAACAATGGTAAGTGGAATCTCCCCCCGAGATTTCGGCCTTAATGTGTCGAGCATAACATAGCATAACATAGCATAACAGTACAACTATGCTACAACCCCCCCCCCGAGATTTTGACCATAATGTGCCAAGCATCTCACAGGCCATTTCCACTAGGCTAAGCTTCCCACTCTTGCTATTATATATATACTCTTGGTCAGTCCTAATCTCTGGTTAGAGGACGAGGATTATGGTAGTTTCACGACTCCGTCTCAAAGAAGTAAATGTCAATTGGATAGGATTTTTGCAAAAATCTGACACAGTCTACATACACCGCCAAATGAGATTGCAATTAGATTCGTTTTAGCAATTGTTTTTCAAACTACACTATGAACCTATGCCATTTTCACGCAAAAATACACTGTTAAAGAGTTAATGTATGTATATATTTGCTGCTCAAAGAAAAAATTAATCTTGTGCTAATGCCTCAGGTGCAAAAACAGTTGACACGTATTTTACCACAATTTTAGATTAGTCAGATTACAACAGTGACAAATCCTACCACAGAGCCACAGATGAAGACGACGAAAAAGGCGTGAAGGATTCCAGCACTCCCCACAATCCAAGTGAGTCGAATGAAGAAAAGGACTCCAAAAATATTTTGAAGACAGGGCAGCAAGACTCCCATGAAAAGGCCCATCTTACCACCGTCCTAAAATCAGGAAACCTCATGTACAGACATAAAGTGAAAATAAGGTAACAGTCTCACAAAACTACAACTGTAGAAGTGCTCTATGCTTGCTCAAACGGCGCCACAGTGAACACCCATTATCACAGTTCATCTGTTCCTAATCGATAGATCTATGTCACTGATTATTATCGATTTTGCAAACCTTTTTCTTCTTTCCGTCGGCGGCTTCGTCCGAACCCGGATGTACCGTTCTGGTGTACTGAGCCAGGGCATCGAACAACCGGATGGCCTTGGAACGGCGGTCCACCTCCTGAAACAAGAAAACTGTTTTAAAACAGAACTCAACGCTGTTCCTAACTTAGAAGCATACTAAATTGCAAGACTTAATCTTGTGCTATCCTTTGCAGAAACCGTTCTCCGACCAGAATTCCTTCGTTAACTATCATTATTGTGCTGGGAATAGATTGAAAGTTGTATACCTTAAATTTAGTTTAATTCAATTTAATTTTTAATTTGATAGCACTGTTACAATTATTAAACCTAAATGCTTACTTCCTCGTAAAGGTCCAGATGTCCATACTTTGGTCCCTCTTCTGTCATGGCAATAAAATATGCAAGCCAAGAGTAAATAGCTAAAAATGTTTCTGCAGCAACAGTAAACTAACAAGTTTAATAGGATTTTGTTGCTCTTAAAAATTTAAACCTAGCAAAAATTTTACTTTCAAATTAAAGCCTAGTATCAATAATTTCATTGAAGTTAACTTGAATTTGTAAAATATGTCTTATTCGGAAAAATGTGGTTCACGACGGTTAAATGGCGTTCAATTTTTTAACCTGCTACTGCTGATAAACGATTTTAGGAAGTCTTAGGCCATTCTTATTTCAAGCTTGAACCCATTGTTTCACTGTTTAAACTTGTACCAGTATTCTTTTATTGGTAAATAAACACTTGATTAGGGCATTAAGCCACAAATTTAACATAAATTTACCCGCACAACAGCTGATAACCTGCACTTTTTTGGTACAGAAGAGCTTTCATCGAGTTTGATATGCTAAGAAGTTGTCGACGTAAGAAGCATTTGGTTAGAAAAACATGCGTAGAAAATTTTAATGCAAGAAATGTTGATTGTAATTAATGCAAACAATTGTTGTTAAAAAGTTCTATGCAAATTCCTACAGTTGCATTCAGTC
>JASAND010009579.1:0-48641 GCA_030248195.1 Trissonchulus latispiculum | reverse complement strand
AGTCAATAGATTGCCTTTTCTCATATTACCGAAAATCGGGCGTTATTTGCCTGTCACTTGATTGGCAGAGGTTTAACTAACAGATCAATAAATAGCTAAAACTGATGTTACAATTTTCGTGCGCAAAGACTGATTTTGCGTTTGCACTGTATTTATTTCATTAGTGTTTGCTTCGCTTCAAAATTTAGATAAAATAAATTGTTTAAAATAAACATATATTAGATAAATGATAACTTTCTCTCTCGCGGTTTACTCGATAAAATCGCTATAGTTAGAGTAGTGCAGTGGCTAGGGTGTCCGCTTGGCACTGTTCCGGACACAGATCGAATCCTTCTTCCGGTATAATTTTGGTTTCACAATTGTCAGTGGCAAATGGCAATAAAATACTCCAATTCTTTTGTCTCAGAAATGGTAAATGTCGGAGAGTTGAAACTAGTCAAAAGCTAACGTCACCGTACACTAGAACAGTATGATGAAAACAAACAAAACGTTGAACACATAAATCCCAAACTCTACGGCGGTATTATTCCCCTTTTAAGGGGTAACTTGTTTCGGTTTAGTTTGGTGGCACTACTTTTTGAATAGAATAGAGCTAACCAAAATAAATTTTAACAGGTGAAACTGTATCTGAGATTTTACATTGCTCTAAGTTCTATAACTTCGTTGGGCTTTCCTCAAAACATTAGATTATGAGAATAAATACCAACCTGTACTTGCAATGGTTGATGGTGTCATGAAGCATTTGTACAGTGTGTTGAGCTTGAATAAGTCAGTTGAACTAAAAGTATTCCCACCACCCAACTTTCCATCGATTGGCCGCAAGGGAAGCATCGTGACTTCGCCATTTCTAAATTAAGTAAATCGTAAGTAAAGTAACATTAGCTCTGATAGACTAAAACCGTGACTGTTTAGATATCATACATTAATTGAGATACAATTATACCGGATGACATTTGATACGAATATTTTGTAGATCCACATTTACAACACTACTATTTCGGAAAATTTAAGTGGCAAAAAACAATGACCTTTGGAGAAGACACATTTGTAATGAAGTTGCTAGGTTCCGGAGTCAAAAATCGCTCTGCTCTCCGGTCTAGTGTCAGAAGTCGCTCTGCACTTGATTACACGGAAGGTCAGCACGTCCACTTAGCGAAGTAGACTTAGGCACCGGATCTCCGAAAGGTGGTGTTCCAAAATCAGAGATTCCCTGCAGCCAACCTTTGTAGGGGTCTTCTTCGTGAGTTCGTTTAGTGCACTGGATTCCAGCTGATCAGCAAAAGGGGTCAGCACTTGCTTTGATTTGATCGCTGGATTGATGGTGAGTCTTCCGATTCCTGACCAGAACTTACCTTGGGTAGTCCTGATTCGATCCTTTGGCTAACGCGCCTGACTTTCAGAGACAATCGCGCCTCTTCGTTAAACTCTGAGACTCTAAGTCTGACACACCAATTATTTATTAAGCTTAGTACAGGTATACTGGGTACACTCTTTTAAACAATATGCCAAATTACAATTCAACACGCGTTAATGACAGGGGTCGTTACAAACTGTGCAAAACAGATACAATTACAGATCAGTACAGCATACAATTTACTGTACCAGAGTTGCCAGATACCCTCTTTTAGTTTATTATTAATATTATCCTAATTTAGGATAATATTACCCAAGTTATATATTTAGTTAGGGACAAGGTTCAGTGGTACTTCCTCTTCTTCCTTTTATCACACTCTGTCTCGATTACACTAACTATTACACTGTCTCCAACACTCTGCTAAGTAAGTACCTATATGCTTTCTCGTGCGCCTATATGCTTGTGCTGTGCGACTCTTTATCCGTCCTTACAAACGGATTATCAAACTACAAATCAGCAAACTACAAACAAACAATTATTAACTGAGATAAACCTGGGGTCGGTCTATGGGTGAGTCCCCGAATGTTGGACACTGCTTTCCCGAAGGTCCGCTCCAACACCTAGACAGGGTTACTATACGGAACTGGCTTTTTGAGGAAATAGAGAAAATGGGGAGTCACCTGGTTCTGCCCTACTTATTCCTGGTTAACGAAAATTAAACAACTACAAAGTTCAACAAATCTACGGCTTCTCCTTCTTCACTGAGGATGGGGTGGCGCTTAGGCCAGGGACACGGGAGAAACGCCTCCCGACATAAAGTTGATGACGAAAACAGTTGAATTCATGATGTGATTGAAAAGATAGATAGGGTTTTTGTCCTTTTCACAAGAATCTGGTTTTGGCTTTTCGGTTTCCGGTTTAACCTCCCACTTTGATCAGGCGGTGCTACGCTCGCTGTCTCTGTCTTAATCCGCTACTCGGCAATACAGGCCGTCTATGTACCTTCCAAAATTGACTGATCCCGACTGACTGATTAACTGACTGACTGACTGATCCGGACTTCTGCGGTCCCACAACTGAGCAACTGAGTACGACTATCTGAGAGACACAAGACTATGATCCACGGGCAGTTCAGATTCGGATAGAGCAGCGTAGCTTCGTCTCCGCACCTGAATCAAATGGGTTAAAACCCATTAGTACAAGATTATGGTGCGGGAATC
Source organism: Trissonchulus latispiculum (assembly GCA_030248195.1). Taxonomy (NCBI): domain Eukaryota; kingdom Metazoa; phylum Nematoda; class Enoplea; order Enoplida; family Ironidae; genus Trissonchulus; species Trissonchulus latispiculum. The sequence continues at coordinate 46,067 of JASAND010009579.1, read as the reverse complement.
GAACCCAGCAACCATTACTCGTTCCGTTGCTTTTCAGGCCCAAAATGTGCATTTTGGGCCCCATTTGAACTCGCAAATTGAAGAATTGACTGAAAATCGTTGGTTATTGCCTTTTTGACAATATTAACCGTTTCTGGTAACTCCTTGTCACCAATTGGGCCTTCCTGGCCTCTGTTAGTTTGTATTTTTCTGAATCTAGTTAAACTTGCCGTAATTTCTTGTTTAGACGAAATGATTCGTAAGGTTTCCACCTTGGGCCCGGCTGGGCCTGACTGAACTTGTAACTAGTCGAAATATTCTTGAGAAATGTACAAAAACTGTGCTGTTTGCGACCTATATTCAGACTTCGTTTGCTTTTGTCCTTTCCTTGCACAGACCGGCCTTTTAGGGCCATTTTGATGTGAAATGCATTGATTTTAACCAAATTTTGCACAATCTTCAGAGCGAACAATAATACTGGCCAATATTAACATTTTCGGCCTGTGTCCGGCCTGGTTTTGTTAATTTGTCACGGGAAATGGGTTCATTTCCCGTGACCCAAAGATTAGGTCAAATACACATACGAAACTGGACATTTTAAGGTGCATTTCTGATATTGGAAGATGGTCACTGCTAAATACTTATATTAATTGCCTTAACTAATGCCTACCTACCTACTTATGCTAACTAACTAAAGCCTACGTAATATTAATGTTAACTTACAATTACCTGGTGTTTTAATGTAAAATCCCTATCAATTATTTACTTGCAGGTTAAGGATGGAAGTAATAAAAATGAAATAAAACCTAACTGGCTGACTGTGAGTGAGTTTTCGCAGGTGATTAGTTTCTCATCAGTTTATGCAAAAATACAAAAACTCACTCACTCACTGTCTCAGCAGCCATTCTACGCAGTCCCTACCTACCGACCTACCGACCTACCGAACTACATCTGCTTCTAACTCTACCTACCCCTTATCCTAGTGCCCTAACAGGGGACGTGCCGAACCGCTATTCGATCCGGTGCTGGCAACCCCAGCAGCCAGCCGAGTGGCAGTCGCGCGTACTACCACCCTTTCACACGAGCACATAATTGCATTCGTGCAAAACTGGCATATAAATTAACAAAATTTCGATGAACGCGAATTTAAGTAAAAGTTATATTTTCTTGTAGAGCTTGAAAAACTGAACATTTTTTGTGCTTACAGCACCAAAAAATGTTAATTAATTAGTGAGAAAAACATAATTAAAGTTTGTCTCCACATATGCATAATTAGCACATATAATGTATTAATTGATTGCACACGTGCTGGGTTGCTAAATTGCTTCCTTATATAGGCTAGCCTGAACTTGTTCTAATTGTAACCCGTATAGCTCAATGGATGAGCACTGGACCTATTAATCCAGAGAACCTGAGTTCGAATCTCAGTACGGGTCTACTTCTTTTCTTTTGGTTTGGCTCGTCTTTTGGCCTCTGACATGGGAAGCTAGATGATTACGGTAACGACCGTGAGCCCATGATAATTTTAGGCCAAGACCATTAATACCCCGATCCTAACTAGGCCTAACTATTTCCCAATTACTAAGAATTCTAGCTAATTGATACAGCAAAACTGCAGGCATTTTCCTACCTAGAATTAAATAAACTACTAGTCCGCTAATCGGATGTTTAACGCGTTTTGCTAAACTGTGATCAATTTCGTGTTAATTTAAACTATTCTGTTATGGCCCTGATTCGGCTATTTCTGGATTTCATGACTGCGGCTCATCCGCCCCCTAATCGCAGGGCAACCTACACGGATGACCGGAAATCCAACAGACTTGGCAGGCCTAATTCGGGGTCCCCGTGACCCTAGGCTGCAAGACCTGTTCTGACTCGCCGAATATACCCACATTTCTATGGCAATTTCATACGATTTACATTCCAAAATTAGCACTTTCACAGTGATTACACATCCAACCAACAATCATTACTGACTATAATTTATCTGGGTTTTGGGTCCAAATTGCTACTCAATTTGGCCCATTTTCCTGCCTACTATCTGAATATTTCACTCATTCACTCTGGCAGTCCCAATACCCTTATCAACAAGGGGGTTTACATGGTATGCCCTCATTCACACTCACAATCACACACTTTTGGATTCACAATTCACACTCTACAAAGGGGGCTAACCTTGAAACCTCACGCTCCATGAGGGGTTTACTCAAGTAGCCACTTACGTAAATTTGGGGGGTCTCATTCACACTACAGATTACAACAATATTGACACATATAAGTACACAGACATAATACGTCCTAACTACCCCTTAACAGGACCTATCTACCTATAGTATGCATATTTGTGGTCCTAATTCTGATGTAAATTTGGGTTGCATCTTCCAGTATTCTACTGTAAACTTTGGAATTTGATAAATTTGGTAAAAGAAAATTTTGTTGGATTTTTGAAACTTTAGTAGTTTAATTGAAAGCTGAACGAGTAATAATTGCTTAGGCAATCATTACTAAAAACAGATCACACACATTTTCCGCTAAGAACAGCTTTAGATTACTTAAATTAACAACGGGGAAGTCGGGCCCCTTCCCCTTGAAACAACTGGTAATTAGTAGTTAAAAACGATTCCGAGTTTTAATGCCTACTGATTTTTGGGTAAGCCGAACCACACAAGACACAAGAACAATGCCAAAAAACACAGACAATAATATTACTTCAGTAGCGCCTAATTTGCAATTATGGCCGGCAATTCCTAATTGCCGGCTGTGGGGAGAAACAATCCCTAGATTAACTCAGTTCTGAATATGAGGTCGTAACCAAGGGACCTCCTATCTCAACTCAGGGGTGGGTCCCCACTCAGAATCCCAAGCTTCATTACAACCCCACAACAAGATACAAAAAACACAAAATCGGGCATTAAGCCCCTATTAAAAATGAAAGGCCACTCGGGCCGTGGCTTGGTTGGCAAACATTATTTTTAAGCAAGGCCTGAAGGCCACAAAAAGTGAATTTTTAGGCCAAAAGGGCCTCTTAAAAATCCCTAGAGATGTGTTCCTAGTGTGTAGTTTCTGGCCGAGCATAGTGCGCTCATTTGGCCCTCATCGTGTGGTGTTCGTCGTGTAAGCTCAACTCATCCCTTCTGACCTGTGTGGGTCAGAAGGGGCCCCTAACTCGAGTCCTAACCGGGGTGAGCACGTCTTTTATTCCCGGCCAAAACGCTGGCACAACGGGAAGACGTGCTAATTATGGGGGGAGAAACCGACCGCTCTCGGCCGAGACTCAGACGAACACTGGTGGAAATTTGAAATTTTCCAGTGAGCTGACAGGAGTCTGACAGCTCACTGGTGTTTGCTTTCCAGGCGGACTTCTTTGATTTTTCTGGAGCTTCCAGAAATTTCTGGAAGCTCCCTATCTTAAAGCGTGTGCCCAACTTGGGCTGGCCACGCGGCTGGTCCGTTGGAGGGGAGATTAATGAGAAAATGGAGTTATTACCCTCCAACTGACCCTAATTTTGATTTATTTCCCAAGCTGAATTTTGGGAAACTTTGCAGACTTTTTGGTTACCACGTAAAGGTAACCAAAGGGGAAATTCCCTGAATAAAAATTAGTTTTCATGAATTAGAAAAACGAATTAATACAAAATGACGGCCACTCGGGGCCCTGTGTGAAAAACCAAATATTAAGTGTTAGTTTTGTGAATTCATTTAATAAAATTTATGTTTATTATTTTTAGGCATTCCCTTGTCTCCTAGCCCCTTTCTTTCCTTTTGGGCGTGACCTTTCGGCCACAGACAAGGGAAGCCGCCCGTTAATCCTAGCAACAATTGTCCTTCCTCGCCAAGACTCTATGCATCACTGAAAAGGAGGCGGAAGGGCAATTGTTGCGTAAAAAATATGCATACTAATACCTACGTAATTTTCCACAAAACAAAAACTTAATATTATTAATCTACGTACCTAACTACCTAAGGCTAACTAGTTTCACTTCTTTTAAATTATTAGGGAGGGAGTTAAGCCCCCTCCGAACGTAATTTCACACCTAAGGTGTGTGTTAAGTCCTTCTCTGCGAGGCAAGACTCTGCTGGGAGAGAGCCAGCAGAGGCTCAAAGGAATGAATGGAAACATGAATGGGCGTAACCACACACACTGTTACCCATTGTTATAAGGTCACTTAAGGCCAATATTACAAAATTAAAATGTAACTAGTCAAAACTTCTTTTAAGTATAACTTTCGCAATATTGGGAGTTAGGTGACCGGGTTTGGAGTTTTGGAATCAGCAGAGAATTGCCTTTCAGATAAAACCAACTTATATTTTGACCAAAAATTTGACTAATTAACTAATTATCACCTAACTAATGCAAATTAAGCCTAATTAACACCTATGAACACCAATTAGCAAGATTCCATGCTATTAATAGACAGATTACGACCTTATTTTGACCCATCTTCCAATATTCGCACCTATTAACGGCGTAAAACGTTTTAAACTCGAAGTTTCTTGTTAAAGCGTTGGTTATTCAACAATTTCTTTCTTTAAACTCGTTTTCCTTGATAATTTCCAGCTATTTTAATCAGTATTTAGTTGACTTCTTGACAATATGAGGCCTTATTCGTGGCCTGGGAAGAGTAACGACTCCTCCATGCTGCATCAAAAACAGTATTAGGGCCCATTACTGACCCGGGAAGGGTAACGACCCCTCCATTACTGACTGATATCCTACCTAGACTTCCTTAGACTACATTCCACTGAGGTTCTGTTCCATTTTCGTGTCATTTGCGTGAGAGTAATGCTACTTCTAGTCTTGTTCCTCCTATCTACACTAGAACCTATGTCCCTAATGATGAATTTCTGGGGGGTTTCGCGCAGACTGGCAACTCTGGTAATTACATGACAGTTACTTTTATACAGTGCTTGGACGTTTCACAGTTCACATCAAGATTTCACAGGCACGCCACTCATAACCAGTGCATTAAAAAATTAACTTATTCCACTAAGAACCACAACCTGCCACAAACTGAGCTTTTCATGGTCATTTTCAGGTTTTATTTTGCCTTTTCCATTACACATTTTCTCCTAGACAATAAGACTAAAGGTGTCACCTTGAAAAAGCTGTGCTTCCATAATGCATAATACTTTTGTAGTCGTATTCGGTTCCCATGAGATCGACTTCGCGGATGGTGTATATCTGAAATTGACCGTAGAGGGCCGGATCCACGTTTCCCCATTGGATTCTTATGTAATCATCGCGATCTGGTCGAGTATGCTCATGAAAGAAGCCTGCCACATGCATCATTTCGTGCATTACAATGCCTTTCGTCATGCAATCTTTGCCTAAACAATAAGGTCAAAACAACATACAATAGTTACTACCTCTACCAGTTGATTTGTAAACACAAATATTCATCTCATCTTTGACTTCGATATTCATTGAATAAATTCTTTAGGGTGCAACCTTAAAAGTGAACCTAAGTCAACATATGACGTTGAATTGGTACCTCACTACATTTTAGGCACTAAACATAAGAAGATTTAGCGATATTTGTGCATGAAATAATGCAATTGAAACTGCAGTAAGCAATAGTACATTCTCGAAACAGTTAAAGTCTCCAATTAACGTTAGCTTGAGAAATATCGCGAAAACTGAAAAACAAAATGGATCTTTTCAGGAAAACCCACCACAGGGCAGATTCCGCGAAACTTGACCAAATGAGCTGAAATCTGGCAAGGATACGTTATCGACCACGCTGAGATCAAATATCGCAGAATTTATCCATTTCGTGAAATTCGAATTTTTCGATTCGTAAGAGGTGAATAAGCGGAACCGAAAAAGGTTTTGTCTTCGATTTTGGTGAAAAGTTGTATATATGGAGTTTTCGGGGTCGCAGAACACGAACATCAAATCTGTTTTTGATTCCGGCTTTGTTATTGTTTGTGTTTTCTTCGGGCAATGACGGTCGTCCCATCACATTCGTTGGTCTCCAAAGAAGCCAACCTCCCTAAGGAAAAGGACCCCCTGTCATGTACTTCCGCCAGAGCTTCGATTCCCGTAGTTAAAAAAGTTGAGGTTCGTTGGACCGTCAGATCCGGGCATTTTATCAGTAGGTGGTCAACTGTTTCTTCCTCTTCTCCGCACCTTCTGCAGAGAGGGCCACGGCCATCCAGCTGGAACCGTGTATGGAATGAGGCAAGCAGTTGGCTATGTCCCTTTACTCCGCAGCTGAGCCAGGGTCCTTAGTTCAAATTTACTGCGACCCTTTTCAAGTTCCCACTTAGCGATCGAGTTAAGGTTGGAGTCAGCACTGTTAGTAGTCGATTCCTTTCAGGTCTGGACAGTGCTTCTTTCAATGACGGCTTTAGCCGTATTGTAGTCAGATGGCTGCACCAGTTTCATCTTTCTGGAGTGAGGGCCAGCGGCCAGCCGTCTGATAGCTGCCTTGGAGTCAGAGCATACATAGATGGATAATGTAACTGCTGTAAACGGCCCGCCAGCCCTCTGCGCATTCAAGCGCTGTCTGACTCTGTTACAAGGGGATTTGTAGGGTTTCTGTCCCCGGTTCTGAGTGATTTATGAAACAGATAAGAAGATGGGGAAAGCACACCCTCTTGTGGCACACCAGCAGTGAAGCGTCTTCATTTGCTTTTGGCTCCGTTCAAGGAGACAGCAGCTCGTCTGTCAGAATGGAAGCTTCCAATCCACCGGCGCAGGCAAGCAGGGACTCCCACCAGATTCAGCTTTCAGAGGAGCTGGTCATGCAGTATCAAAAGTTCTGCTGAAGTCTATGAGGCAATGGCAGTCCTTCTACCCGGTCTTGCCTGGAGATTGTCGGCGTCTGATTGGGTTATACGAAGGACTTGATCTTCCGTAGACCGTCGGTTTCTGAAGCCAGCCTGTAGGTCACTGAGCTTGTTTCTACTCTCGAGCCAGAATTCTAGTCGTTTCTTAACCAGTCTTTCCAATAGTTTCGCGATACAGCTGGTTAGACTGATGGGTGTAAACGAGGATAGCTGGTTTACCCTTCTTAGGCACGGGGATGATGATAGCCCTATGCCATATGGCGGGAACTTCTGCAGTCTCTCAGGATCCATTGAATGAATAAGGAGAGGAGCAGCTGCTTTCCTTCCGATGGTCAATTTCTGAGCATCTCATTCGTTATCCCAATAGGGCCAAGCAACTTTCCGGCCGCTGAGAGCAACATCGAATTCGGCAGAAGTGAAAGGGCTACAGGGACCAGGGAGGCGATAGTCAACTGGACACGGTTTTTTGTGTCCAGTTTCCGCATTTCGTGAGCTCACTATAGGCTTACATGTTTAACTTAAGTTTATACTGAGCTGACTAAAAACTGAATCCAAAAAGATTCGTATTTTGCGACCACCAAAATTCCTTCTACAACTTTCTAAGGAAAATAGAAAACAAATATTTTTCGGTTCCCTTGGTTTGCCCTTTACGAATATATAAAATCGAAACATTTTGCGATATTTTAACTCAGCGTGGTCGAAAACATGCCCTTGCCAACTTTCATCTCATTTGGTCAAGTTTTAAAGAGTCTGAGCCCGAGGTAGGGTTTCCTGAAAAGATCACCATTAATAACTTATTTACGTTACATACTGTAATCTGTTGTGAGGTACTGTGCGTAACCTCTGTAATAAACTATTGTGTCGGACTTCAATAAATGATTGCAGATAGGTATTCAGTGTGTGATATACAGTACTAGCAAGATAAGAGAAGATAAAAGGAGAATCGAGAATAGACGAGTAGACTAGAGCAGTGACACTTATATAGGCCCTAGACGACCGTTCCCTACAATTAACAGGTAGAATAACCGCTAGACTTTACTATGATAAACACAAATACTCACTCAGACTTTAGCATAGAAACACAAAGACACTAGAAAATACAGAGAGAACACAATAGGAAATGCAAAGAGTGCAAGGGAGGGCGTATCCCACTCCCGCAAAACCTAAACCTGCCCCAAAATCACCTACCCAACTAGCAGACAACACCCGACCCCCGACCCCGTCACTAACAAATGTTCCAACTGCCCTAAACCTACACTTTCTCTCTCTTTTATACACTTTGTGCTGTGGGGTAGCTAGCCCAAAAAGAAATCATCTTTATCATTCTTGAATAGGACATATGTCAAAATAACTCAAGGTTGTACAATTTCATCAAATAGAATACACTTTACGCTACACATTTGAAGATAACACCACGTGTACTGTTTAGTGCTGCGCTGTTGCGCAGTTAGCTACTAGTGCCCCAATGGGTAATATCCCACACTGTTATTGCAACTGAAACATACCTTACCCAGTGACACTGTTTGACGTCCTCCAATTCTCCCAACACTTGAGAAACAGTCATCGTCTTTCATGAAAACGACATAGGTTTCTTCAAGCTGTCGCGGAACCCATTTCAGACAGGTTTTCAAATGATATTCGTTGATGGCAGAAGCAATCAGCTTTCGCTCTTCAGAATCGAACTGATCAGAAATCCTGTACGGTATTTCTCCGTTGGGCCACAGAAACCTAAACAGGAATTATAATATTAACCTGAGTTAGTTACCAGAATCTAATAATAAAAATAACCGATTTACTATCCTTATCCAGTGTTTGTAACTTAACTTTTTCTTTATCTAAATATTTTCTCAACACTATACATCACTTCTCAGTTTGTTGTTTCTACAAAGTGGATTCCATAATATCTTTGTTCGAAAAGAGCGCGTTACCAGTTGTCTCTGATTGCATTTCTCGCAATACCACTTGAACTGGAAATCGTTCTTCGTTGAAAGTAGGATTTCAGTGGGAAAGACAGATAAATATCACCTTAAGCAGAGATCAGAAAACATATTTGGTAAAGGAATGAGTGTTTAAAATTACGCCACAGCCACCAACTTTTCCAGAGGAAAGAAAAAAACTTTCCCAGAGGAAAGAAAAAATTGGATCCATAACGTAGCACAATCTGCTAAAACTTGCTTAAATTCCAATAATTCTTTCTCTTTAATGTAGCCAGTAGGAAAACTAAAAGACTCAAACTTAGAATCTAATAGAATTTAGTCTCTAAATTGCAGCCTCGAACTCTAACCTTCGAAGTATCCGCCACGTGTTAGGGCCTGAGTGTTCTCTGCAACTGAGCCATGTCTAGTTGAAAAGTTTGGTCCAGCAAAGTCTGACGGATCTAGATCAATCTCAGATGTTTCTGTGGAATCACTGGAATACAGCATCAAAAGCTAAAACAATAGCAGGACAAAAAATGCCAACTATGCAATTTAAAAGAAATTTGAGCCCTCTGAGTGATGTGATCCCTCAGCCTTTCGTTTAAAATATGAATTCTCAGCCATTTGATCCACAAAGGCAAAACTGCTGGAAACCTGTTACTGTTATACTTATGATTCTTTTAATTTTTATTAATGTTTCAAGACCACGGCTAAACATTGGATTTGCAGGCTGCTATTACTCCCTGGACACAGCCATCTGTCATCACAGATCACACGACCATTGTCTTTGTGAGAGAATCTAATTTACAAGGTCGAAAAGCACAGCATTTGAGATTCTTCCTTCCTGGTCGTACTCTAATTAATTACGCGATTCATTTCAATCAGATCTAACGAACTGTACTATGTAGGGTACTATTCCTTCCTAAGGTTGCTCTTTCTCGTTCAAATTCTTTAATTTCAGAATAATGAAAATTGAACTGTTTCAAACTTTTGGAAGAAGTTGCTCTGGTTTCTTGCCCTGCGTAATGACTCATTTTAAACTGTTACACTCAGTGCTCGGCAGCAAAATTTATAGTTCATAAATACAAAAAACACTCACGAAGAAAAACTCAGAATCTTACCAAAAGATGCACAAGCATTTGGCTGTAAGTTAAGGGGCGTATGCTAGCAGATGGTTTCGGAGGGTATTTGACGTCATGATTACAAAGACTACATTAGCGAATGCTAGACGGACTTGCACCCATTTTAACTACATTTTATTTAAAAATTTCAAAAAAGTTAAAACGAATTAGTCACAATGGCGAACAGGTTTCCCCACAATTGTGGGAAGCTGAAAAAGTTGTGAAACAAATACAAGCGTTATTTTTTGATTGATAATTTTGCGAATTAAAATATTGTGGATGTACTTCTGCGCACTACGTTAATTCAACATTAATCGTTATGCGTTTAACTTGGAACTTGTTTGATAAAATTAAGCTTAAGCGAAAACAAGCTTAAACACAACACCAAAACACCACACAAGCTAAAGCTATAAACTTACTATCCCGACGCCAAGAGCTATAATTTCCCCACAAAAACGTTTGACAATGACAACAGCTCATTAACAGGACAGGACATTACAGGGCATCTCCGTTCTAAGATGGGAGTAGGGTGCTCTTTAAAAATATTAGTGGCATTATTTTTGTTTGGATTACTGTTTAATAATAGTCTTTACTCTTTACTAATCTTTAATAATAACAACCGATTCGCAGATCTCCCTTCAACAAAGCAAGCGAGCTACAGAAACTGTTAGAACAATCATGTTCATAGCAGAGGCAGTGAAATAGCGAGCGCATGGAAAAAGGAGTAACCTGAATTCTTGTCCAACGTCTGCAGCATGTGCACAAAATTATTAATTCTGAGATTAAATTTAAATTAATATTTTCGCCAATTAACCGCACCCTGCAAAATTGCTGGAATTTCTAGTATGAACCGCGATTTGAAACATCAACAATTAGCTTTGAACCGTTACTGCGTTGCCGTTTTTGTGTAAAGTTTGTTAGTTGGGGCGGTCCAGGACGGCCTAGCCATTTTTCTCTAGAACCGACCATTAAAGGGACCGGCTGTCGAGTATGGCCAAGTTTAACTGGGTTTAGTTCCTTTCCACTTCAAGCGTAAGTATGAAAATAGTGTATGTTTTATAAAATTTGACGCTGTTAGCTAAACTTGCTCCCTTACGTAGTTATATCTGCGTTAGTTATTGGATAGCTGTTTAGCTATAAAGATTACCATACTCTAGCTAATTGATGCAACATCCAACACACAGCTGTTTTCACGGAAACTTGTTTTAATTAAAATAATTTTAATTTCCTCCACTTTTGCTAAATTTATGTATTTTTGTCCATCCCTGGCGAGGTTTTGCCAGTAAAATCATACTGGGGCCAGTAAAACCAAGTAAAAGCATATGGGGGCCATACTATTACAGAGGAATTTTACACTGTATCTTTCAACGCTTTTCTTATGGTATTTAGTTTCATAAAAGAAACTACGTATTCTGCAGCAGTGCATATGTCAATAATAATACTGTATAAGCTATTTCTAAGTGCTGTATTGATACTGTTCAATATTCGCTTCAGTGAATTTCAATTGTACCAAGGACAATGAATCTTTTACTTACGTCATTGAAACTCCGTGTATCTTCCCACTGCTTTTATTACCTTAGTTTACTAATTCTGAGCATAAGTAATAATATTACTAATTAATGGCACAGTTTGTTGTTTATTTGCTAACTTATTCTGTCTGAACTAGAAAGAAGCCTTCCAATGACTGTTGTCAACAGTTGGGCAAGATACCCTCTGGAAAAAGCATAAGATCGTGCATTCACATTTGATTTTAGAATGTATAGTTTGCTCGAGCTACCGATTTGCAATGTACATACAACTGCATTTATCGATATTAGTTCAGTTCAACTTTACTGCAGCAGCAGTTACGTTGAAAATTTTGACTAAGTGGGATTAAGGACGTTAAGTTTTTGTTCTGAGATGCATAAATTTGCCCTAGACTTTTATTGAAGCTGTTTTTCTTCAGTTGAAACCTTTGTTTAGCCACAGACGGGCTTGTTCGGTTCTCAATTGTACAGTCGAAAAATTTAATAAGCCGCACTAGTTCAAAACGGAGTACCGATTGCGGTGAGATAGCTGTAAAACGTCGAGGTCGAAAATACCTTAAATGATATGAGAAAAGTGGATTTTTGCTCAAAAGAGGTTGATAACTCATAATTTTGCGGTCATAATATTAGCCTGCGGTCGCGGACGCAGGCGGTCGCGGTTACAACGTCTGCGGTCACGGGGTCGGTTGCAGTCAGGAAAAAATGTGTCCATCTCCAACTCTACATGTACCCATAATCTTCTAATATCACATATCGGTGTTCAAATGCCGAACTTTTTCAATTTAAATCAATCACAAAATTTTTTGAACGTAGTTTTCATTAATAAGCTTGTAAGAACTCAGTTATAAACTATTATCGGTTGCGCAGCCAGCTTTAGAATTTAGTAATTCGCTCAGCGAAAACTTAAAATTTTGCATAAACTATATATTTACTCCACTTAAAAACAAACGAAGTTATGAGATGGCATCCACCGCTGAATGAACAGTAGCTGCGAAAAAGATAAGCTACATTTATATTTACGTTTTCGATTTTATTGAATTTGGCCATCGAAGTTTAATGTTTAATTACTTCACTTGACACTTTCTATCCCACCTATCCCACCCCTGACGACAATTTACCGAGAGTTAAGGGGCGGCCGCCTCCGGGTGGAGCTGCCGTTGTGCGTTCATTACATAGCCGGAGATGGATAAATTTCCAGCCTTGTTCAACGCCTCGGGTAATTGTTACTCGGTGTCAGCCGACCCCACCTATTCAAATTTAAAATTCATATCAAGCTGACCCTTCTCCTAATCGGACAATTTCGAACTCGGGTGCGTCCTGAAAAAACGAAGTTATATGAAGACGGACCCAAAACATTGATAATAAACTTCGTACTACATTTTCCAGTTTAATGATGAGACACTTTTGTTAAACTTCGCTAACCGTTTCACTGTTCAACAATTAGCAAATATTGATAACTCGATGGTTGAATAACTTTTGTTCCGGAAACCTGTGCAAAACATTGCTTATCTAAATCCTCTCACAAGGAATATTTGGTTTTCTCCTTTGGCCGTCCTGTCAAATTCTAAAATCGCACAGAACCTTCAAACCATTGCATTGTTTTGAGTGAGTAAATCTGGAATGGCAAGCAAACTTTTCGTTATAGATCTTATCACTTAAATATTTCGCTCTCTTGTATTCGTGAAAAGTTCGTAAGTTTTCGATGATGATCTCATTTTTGTTTCAGCTTTAATTTCTCATTTCAGTCAACATTAGTCAAGTTTTAGTCAAATTCATCAGATTTGCTTTATGTATTGCAGAGTAGACACTATAGCTGTGGCGCTTCTTAAAGATGGAGTCTCTGTTTCGAATGCATCACCTTAATGCTCAAAAATTTTATATCAATTTATTTATCAGCTTCGTTGTTTGCTTTACAATAACTATTTTTGTTGTCCACATGTGGTATGGTATGATTGATTATTACCGCTATCCTACTCAAGTCTATCAACAGGTAGTTTGATTTGTATATGTTGTGTACAAAAGCGTGAACAGTTTGACTCATTTCTAAACTTCTTAGAGTGTAAAAACAGTAAATAGTTAACTGTATCGGCATTAACTTACTGATCATGTTTTCTTGCAGATTATTTATCAGTCTATGTTTCCAGCAGTAACTGTCTGTAATCTCAATCCATTTTGGAAAGGGAGGTCGGTGTGGTCAGACTTTGGAAAGAATATGGTAAATTTTTAAATGTTCAGTTAGATGAGGTAGATCGCGATCAGTCCATTTGTCTATTCACGTTTTTTGGCAAAAAGGCATCTGCCTTCTCGGGCACTGATAAAATATGACTATAGAAGTATCTATATCGATTCTATCCTGAATTTTCAAAAACATTCCGTTTTCAGTTCAGTTCAAAACGAGCAAGTTTTTTTCCGCCCATCATATAACCTACTCTGTAACTTGCACACTAATGTCCACTAACCTTTTGAAGAAACCTTGTGTCGGATTCGTTTTTGAAAATAGTGCGGAGGCGCCCAACTTTTTGACTTATCACTAAATTATCTATATACAAGCAACCAAATGGAGTTTCACGCCATTTGCATGAGTCGTCAACAATGCAGGCTTTATGGTGATGTGATGCAGTAAAATCAGAAATTGATCGTCATCTTAGAGAAATAACTTTTAAGAATTGCTTACTTTGTAGTTCTCTACCAACATTTAAATTTAAATAATAATCATAGGTTAACAATGGAACGGTTGTTAGGGGCTTGCCCGTTGAAAGTTTTGCTTGCTGGGTTGGTTGCTTGCAAAAACTTGAAGGGTGTTGCATTTATGGAATACTTACGTTAACGTTAACAGTAACATCTTAGTTACAAACTAACTGTAGCGTGTTATATTTTAAATATTTCCCAACAACAATTCAGCTTTAATGAAAGCTTCTAAATTTTGCATATTTCAGATCAAAATGTACAATAATTTTGCCACTATTAATTCCACGGCCTTGCTTGAGGAATTTTACATTGCAGCGAATACAAGTAAGTAAACCATAATCACAACTGATTTAACATTAGTGCTTGTGTTATTTGTTCTTACCTTAATCTTTTGCATCAAAGTAAAATAGCTGCAGAAAGAAATATATTTACAAAGTTGTTGTAGGTACATTAATGAACCATCCTCACCAAACAAAATATTTGGGCTGCTTCAGTCCGTTAAGTGTACGCATCGATTTTCACGTAACGCCTCCAAACATTCAAACTATCAATGCCTCGCTCGAACTATGCAGTCGTCAGTGCCGAAGTATTGGATTGCCTTTTGCACGTTCGTTTGAAATACATGTAATTCGTCTTTTTAATTCCCTGGATAATATAGTGGTAATGTTACACAGATGTGGCGCGTGCGGTTCCGGATTAAATCCCCGACCGCCTCTTATCCAAACAGCCCTCTTAAGGGCTACCGGCATGAGGACGCCCCTAAGTAAAGATAATGGTAAACGTCGCGAACCAAAAATTTAACAGCCGTGGCAAGAAAAGGCCAAAAATCTACTCTTTGTCGTCTTTTTAAGTTCAATTATTATCAAACATTCTTAATAGAAGAGTAGCTTCGAAAATCATATCTAACGGTTGCCACTACTTCAGTTATTTTGATTAGCGGTTAGGGGGGTCGGTTCAGAACTAGTATGCATTTTAAATTTCAGATATGAGAAAAGGATACGTATGCAGCTGCTCAAAAAGGCCACCACGGGATTCAAAATTAAACAACCATCATGAGTGCAACATTACTTGCCCTGGTGACGCGACTACCTTCTGTGGAGGAGAACATGCTCTCAGTGTTGTAGAAACTGGAGCGCCATACAATGGTAAATTCCGAGGCTTTTGCAATTGTCTTTACCTGGTTCTACTATAAGGCTAAGTAGGGTAAGGAAAACTTTTGCGGGCAATACTCCTGATGAAACCCAGTCCTCTGTTGTGCAGGACCTTTTCATTTCATATTTAATACAGTCAGGAGTGTCACTTATTTCTGCTGCTAATTGTCTACTTTCAAGAACTATTTTCCTGTAATCTACCATAAGCTGCTTTTACCTTGCAGATACTATCAAGCCACCTTGGTTACCGTTTGTACTGGATAATCCTGCTTGTCCATCTGGATGGATACGTGGAGACAGGGCCTGTTATAGACTACCGCAAATGTTTCAATCCCAAATTGGTATAAAGAAAATTGCCATGATATGTGACAAAATTCACAACCAGTCGCATCCTCCCATATTCATAGATGCTACACAACAATATGATTTTGAGCAGAACATTTTGTGAGTAAAACATGATTAAGATTATTAATTCAGTAAGACCAAGGAACTCCTATTCTGACTGATATGTATTAATCGTCTAAGCCAAGTGCCATCGCGAGCTTAGCAGCTCATTTCAATCACGCTTGTGGGCTCCTATT
Source organism: Trissonchulus latispiculum (assembly GCA_030248195.1). Classification (NCBI taxonomy): domain Eukaryota; kingdom Metazoa; phylum Nematoda; class Enoplea; order Enoplida; family Ironidae; genus Trissonchulus; species Trissonchulus latispiculum. The sequence continues at coordinate 30,313 of JASAND010009579.1, read as the reverse complement.
GTATTTCATACGGCAGTTACAGGGGCTAAATGGCTTGATGACCATAGCTGGGGCCCCCAGATTAAATCTAAGTCCTAATGACTTTATTGCACACCCTGCTGTGCAGTTTCCAATTTAATGTCTTGAATAGAAAGGCCAAGTCTCCAGTAATGGTCAACTCTAATACACAGTTAAAAGTACAAATAGAGGGGGCCCCAGCAGTAAATGTATGCGAAACAAATCGTAATGTTGTAATAATATATACAGCTGATTTTTCATTTCAAATGAAACTTTAACTGTAACATTTTAAAGCATTAATTAATGTAAGATCAATTTAAATTATTTCCTTGAATCTATATTAACGATTAGTCAAAATCATTTGTCACGGGTAGTCAACAAGATAAATTTTAAAAAAGATGAAAGGTTGTGAAATTTTGAATTTTGAATTTGACTTGTTTCCTTGGTGGCATACTTTAATACGGATAATTCCATAAAATTTTAGAGATAAAGAAATAGTTTTAATTAATATACATTAATGCTTTAAGCTTTTACAGTTACACTTTCATCTTAAATGAAAAATCAGTTGTATATATTATTACAAGTAGATATAAAATGGGGGTTCTGGGCCAATTTAGGTGCCATACCCAGTTAAAAATCGAGGTGCTCCGAACCACCTCCAGTTCAAAACCGGCACCCGATTTTACGGAGCCTACTAGCTCCGGACTAACAGTTGTTTTTTACCATTTCTACCCCTGAGTCTCCTCAACGGCGACGACATGTCTTAAGCTGCAGATCCTATCAAAATGGCAACCGATTCCGCTAGCATATATTAAGACTAACGCCTTCACATTTCCATCATTTCTCCAAACACGCCTTTATTTTGATTAATACCTTTCGCTTCAGCTAGCACTTGGTTTCTCCAGCTTTGTGATCAATGACTATAGTTAATGTTTTCTATCGTTTCTCCAAATAAGTCTCATTAAGATGAATTAACCTTCATTTAAGAAAGTCACTTTGTTAAACCGTTTCGACCCCTGCCAAAGGGTCTCATCAGATGGCTTAAGGCTGCCATTACGGATTTTTTCTTGTTTTTTATTAAGTAAAGCAATAAATACAATTAAATACAGCACACCATAACTATTTTATATTTTATACTGCCCATATGCATAACTTGTTACACCATCATTTAACAGATATCGTTTATCGTCAAAAGGGGACAGCCCCTTCTTATTTACATGCATGCTATACAATTTATGCTTGTCACTTCTAATAAAGTTCATATGATGATGCATAGTAGTCTCGTCAAAAATAGTTCAAACATAGTCTTTGAAATGTACCTCCTTCTTAACAATGGACTTTTTAATGCCTTTCAGTTTCTTTTTTCAGTGCCCCCACATACAAGTGCATATGCTCTAGCAAGTATACCACAAAACGTTTCAATAGGAACACCCTTAGTTTCATCCTTCATTTTACCCAACACCTTTTTATTTTTTGTTGAGTACAAAGGATGATCCTCAGGATATTCACTTGTATCAAACAGCTCACTATCTTGTAACATATCATTGTATACATTGTCAGTAATAATATGTAACATAAACTATCAGTGTCTGTAAATAACTAACTTTACATTATCTGTATATTTAGGTACTATATAGTTATAATAAAAGCCGTACATTAACTATTTCGATAGCTCCAGTACACTAAATCCAACATATATAGGTTTACAAAGTTCCCCCAAAGCCACTCGTTTCATAGATACAGCAACTAAAGCATCAGAAAATATGGTTGATCGAATAAATCGAGGATTAGATACAAGTTTATTGTGCATTTTAGAGTCAGTCACTAATTTGATATGCTGATAAGCGCGGACATTTTCCATAGTCTTGCCGAAGACTGCATTGTTGAGTACTTTGTATTGATCCTTCTCAAACTCGGACTTAGCAACCTTTCTCTTCTCTGTATTGAACATAATATAGGGCTTCATCCAAGGATTCTGGGTAAATTTCAGGACTCGATGAACCTTTGTAAGTTGAAGTCCAAGCGTGAGGTATTGTTTCAGATTGAAATAATGAACAATGTAATTCTTCTTGGTCAGTAGATTGGGAACCAGTTTTTCGACCTTTCCAGAGGATATAGATAAGTCCTTTTTCAGATTTGAAACATAGGGGGGACAGCATATCATTAGTGTTGTGAATGAAAATAGAAATTTAGTAGTTTTCTAGTGATTTGAAACGTTAAGGTTTTTTGGTAGTAGTCAAGGAGTACTTCACATTGATATTACCATTATACTTTCTGTTGTGTTGCTGGATATCCTTCATTTGGCGACGAGGGTGGGATCCTATTGCACCCCCTCAACCGTTCATTTCAAAATGGTAAAGAAAGAGTGGTATCTTATGCATCACGATCCCTGACCGCCACAGAGAGGAAATATTCGGCCGGAGAAAAAGAAGCTTTGGCTTGTGTTTGGGCTTGCGAGCGCTGGCACATCTTTCTGTGGGGTGGTACTTTTCAACTTTGTACAGATCACCAGGCTCTGACTATTCTTCTGGGAGCTTCTGGAGAATCCAGGAAGTCCATGAGGATTAGTAGATGGAATGCCCGACTGTTAACCTACTCCTACCAAATTTCCTACAAGCCTGGAATTACCAACAGTACAGCTGATGCTCTTTCTAGACAACCCGTTCTGTCGAATGTGGAATTTTTCGACGACGATGTGCGTTTAGCAATCGTAGTTGAAGAGTCAGCTATGAAGCTTTCTGAGATTCAATCCGCAACAGAGAAGGATGTTCATATTCAGCAGATTATCTCATACTTACTGCATGGTTGGCCTAAGAAAGTTGAAGAAACATTGCAACCTTTTCGCAAACTACAATTGGAACTTTCATTAGTCAACGGATGTCTCTTCAGGGGAGACCTGATTGTCCTTCCAGAGATTCTACGTGAGAAAGCTATTTCCTTGGCTCATGAAAGTCATCCGGGCATTGTGAAAACTAAATCTCGGCTACGGGATCTCTACTGGTGGCCAGGGATTACAAAAGACGTTGAATCTACGATTCACAACTGTTTTCCTTGTCAAGCAAGCGACAAGGCTTCAATACAAAGACGAAGGCGAAACAAATGTGAAGGCGTTAGTCTTAATATATGCTAGCGGAATCGGTTGCCACTTTGATAGGATCTACAGCTTAAGACATGTCGTCGCCGTTGAGGAGACTCAGGGGTAGAAATGGTAAAAAACAACTGTTAGTTCGGGACTAGTAGGTCCGTAAAATCGGGTGCCGGTTTTGAACCGGAGATGGTTCGGAGCACCTAGATTTTGAACTGGGAATGGCACCTAAATTGGCCCAGAACCCCCATTTTATATCTACTATTACAACACTACAATTTGTTTTTCATACATTTACTGCTGGGGGCCCCTCTATTTGTACTTTCAACTGTGTGTTAGAGTTGACCATTACTTGAGACTTGGCCTTTCTATTCAAGACATCAATTTGGAAACTGCACAGCAGGGTGTGCAATAAAGTCATTAGGACTTAGATTTAATCTGGGGGCCCCAGCTATGGTCATCAAGCCGTTACAGGCAATCTCCCATTTGTTTTTGTTTCATCTCTGTCACGAATCGCTTTTAAATTTTAAACAAGAAGATACATTCTTGTCATGGATTCCATTTTGTTACATTTTAATACCATGCTGTTAGCCTTCAAATTCGAAATGCGCTAATGAAGGAAACTTCATAATGCAATTAAAACTAGCATTTTACCTTTTGGAGATCATAGCGTGCAAATCGATTTGGATTTTTTGCTTTAGATTTGGTACATGGGGCGAGGACAAACTTATGCTGTATGGTCTAACGGCAGAAGTTGCATATGGTTACAAAATTAGTGATATGTCGAAAGCTGAAGAACCATCTGCGTGGAGATATTCCTTTAATAGCAACGATCTGTGTCTTCCAAGGTCAGACTTGTTAAACACAGAAATTAGGTTATTCAACATACATCATGCAGCCGAAAATAAAAGTAAAAGAGGTGGTAGAATTTTGCACCCTTCACCTTTCCAAAGTAATGGACATCACTTAATTGGACATCTTGTCCGAGCCTCGAAAATTAAAGGAAAAGCTCTTCGACAAGGATATGTGCTTTCCAAAGGTTTTCATATCTTCTAAATTTTCCTGCCACTGCGTCGTAAGATTGCCCATTTTGGGAAAACGCTTCTGAATAGTATATAATTATGAAACCCTTTCTATCCGTAGTGTTTCATTTCCTATCCGACAAATTTGATCATTGTATACCTTGAAGACATTTACATACGATAAATAATTATTTAAACCTTTAATGAAAGTAAGCTTATATTCAAAATAGGATAAGTGACTGTAATTTGTACTTTACTATAGTCCATTATTTCTGAACTCGAGCAATAGAACTTTCCTGGAGTAGAAAGTTGAGTTTGTAGTGTTTGCAAGAATTCAATTTTTGATATAGCTTGAGTCTGGGCTGTAGCCGACACTTCCAGAATATTCCTTGCTTTTACGGGCGTATCCGTAACTTTAAAAATTGTTTCCCCTTAATGATTTCAGATTTCTGAACTGGTTCTATGGATTTCCGACATCCGCAAAGACATCGCTGGAATCAGCTTGCACTCAAAGCGCAATGTTTTTTGGAACCAGTGCTATGCGACATATTAGTTGTGATACTCGCGCCTCTATCGTCTGTCAGATACAAGATGATGAAAGCAACCTTTGTGCTAAATCGGGTTAGCAATGCTTTTACGCATGAGAAAAGTAAAGATGTGTTAATACGCAGCCTTGCTGTAATTGAAAAGTATGTTCAAATTTCATATTTCATTTGCAGATGTGTGCTGCGACAGTTCCAAGTTTTTGGGATGTCGGAATAGGCATTCTCGTTATGAATGAAGAAAGCACTTGAAGGAAGTTTAGCAGTTTTGTTTTAGCTGATCAGATTGTTTGGGTGCCCGGACCTCCGGCAACGTTAGATTTTGTCAGTGGTGGCCCGTTTTTCATGATGTTCATCAAGGGAGCCTCTGATCTTGTCACCGCTGCAAAATTCTTTTCCGAGTATCCACCAAGATGGTTAAATGCTATGTTGAGAAGCTTGGTAAACATTTTTAAATATTAGTTTGAAACTGGTAGTTTCGCATCCCCTTGTAGATATGATAATTTGTGAAGCCAATTTAGTGGCGAGAGAGAAGTTTCGACTGTTCTGCTTTTATTCCAACTAGACAACATTGTTCGGTTTTCAAGGACTGCTTAATTTCAGAGGCTATGGTATGTAAACTCGTTATGGACTCAAACGGAAGAGTTTACCAGTTTAAAAAGTAGCCTTTCCTTTCTCCTCTCTGCAATCAGTGCAACTCTTCTTGGTAAAGACAGAACTCTTTACGACATCGGGGGCGCTAGTCAGATAGTGCTTGATTGCATATTTGATGGACAGCGTTGCGCTAGGTAAACATTCATCAGCTGATGCAATTTTCTCCAGTAGATTGAAAGGTCAGTGTTGGAGGCAAAGTAAATTTTCGGTTTGAATTTTATGGATTTTGGAACTATGCAGAATCAGTTGCCTAAAATATTTCATCATGGCACTGAAGTTAAGTCTACTGTTCTCTGCCTACTTTAGTGTTTCTCTGTAACATAGATGACATGTCATGTGAAGATTCCTTTTTATTAAAGTACACTTTTATAGCTATGACTAGAGTTGTGCCGTTAAGAAATTTCCCAGGCCGGACCCGGAGGCCCGATTCAAGGCCCGGCGGGCCCGGCGGCCCGGTGTAGACCCGGTCGGCTCGGTAAAGGCCGGCATACAAAAAACAGTGCCAAACAATTGTTAGTGCCATTTATTACAACGTTAGACAACTCCAGGGAGTTTAAATTTAACTTTCTAGTGAATGTATTTTGGAAGAATTTGGAAAGATGCACAACAAAAATTTGACCGCGCCTGGCCGGGCCTCCCAGGCCCGGCAGGCCCGGAAGGTTCGGCTCGGGCCGGGCCTTCGCTGCTGACCGGGCCCGGGCCGGGCCTGCCACTCTAACAACCGGGCCTCGGGCCGGCCCGGTGCAGGCCCGGCCCGGAGCCCGAGGCCGGATTCAAGGCCCGAGCACAACTCTAGCTATGACCGAAGACAGTTATTGTTGTGCTAAACTGCTGATAGCGTTATGTACAGGTCTTCCTTGAAAAGCTTCCATGACCCTAACCAGGGGATGTGCGTAACATTTGACACAAAACGTTATGCCCATGCAGGGGAAACCAACGGTAAGGTTGATATCAACTTTCACTTGCGAGCTGTATGTTGTAAACCTTCCAAACGTAGACCATTTGCTCTATTGTAGTTTTGGCTCCATTTTATACGTTTGTTTAAAGCTAATAGCTGAAATAAACTCAAACCACTGCGACGGCCTTCGGAAAGTCGCTCATCACCCGGAGGTCGCGCGAACTCCGTCAATATAAACAAACGGTTATCACGCTCTAGTCTTTGGGTCAGATTATAAGACATTTGGCCTGCAAGTGTCAAACACAACTTAGCAGCTATTAAGATTAAACGAATGTGCTTTCGTTCATTTATTTTGTTTGTAACTGAAGTGTAATTCATTGTTATTCAACTGTAAGTGTTTAGGCCTACAATTGACTGTTAATGTTTCAACTGGTGTCTTGTTGACATCATCTCCATTTGAAGGACCAAAACTTATTGTTCATGAATCTAGGACGTCCCCCATGGCCTTAACCGAAGGTTATGTACTGTCTGACAATATGGAAGCCCACGTGGGAGTTACATTTGTAAGGGTCTATTTCTTTAAAGATTAAAATGGTCGGATTAAACGGATTAAAAATCAGCCGGATTAAAATTTTAATTGCTATTTCTTTAATGATGGATTAAACGGATTAAAATTAACTCGTTTAATCCGACCATTTTAAGTCCGCGGATTAAACGACTTGATTTTAATCCGTTTAATCCGCCATTAAAGAAACAGCGATTAAAAATTATAATCCGCCAACTTTTAATCCGTTTAACCCGCGTAGCTGCACGAAGATTAAAATTCAGTTGAAAATGCATGCGGAGGATTAAACGGATTAAAATTAATCTTTAAAGAAACAGCGATTAAGCAGGTCGGATTAAAATTAACTCTTTGATTTTTTAATCGGAAGTGTGAAAAAAGAAACAGGATTAGATTAAAATTTTAATCCTAGTTGCATTAAAGAAATAGAATTAAATTTAATCTGTTTAACTCGTTTAACTCGCTGGATTAAATTTTAATCCGTTTAATCCGAGGTGCTATTTCTTTAATGCGGATTAATTTTAATCTAATCCGTTTAATCTTTAAAGAAATAGGGCCTAAGCATAAACTATTTCTTTGTGTTTTAGTGTTAAATAATTGCAAAAATTAGTGCAATAAAAAGCACATAATAAATAAGAGTATGACAAGTTTCATACACTATGTATTATATTATCAGCTCTCTGCATCCTCTGCACACTATCGGCTACCTCCCCCCCACTATAAATGAACCCCCCGTTTACCCCGTCCCTATACATGTTGTACATGGATCTATATTAGTATCCTTACATGTTAAGCTTGACGAAGGCACAATTTGTGTAGCGGGTCTAAGCTTGTCGATTTACACGTCTGTGTACAAAATATACAAGCACGCGTCCGATCCCTCGTTAGGGCCCCGTACATGTATAGGGGCGGGGTGAGGGGGGCCTGTTTTATGGGAGGAGGGGTGGAGTCAGCGCGTCATCGCGCGCATCAGATGTAGCGAGGTCATAATACATATATTGTCATATCTTATGTATTATGCACTCTTGGTGTAATGTTCGTGTAAGTTCAATGTTTAAAAAATCCATTACATTGTTTACGTGGTTGATTTCTGGATCGTTAGCATACCATGTAGCATACACGTACTCAAGGCTATGCGAGCCTGAACCTTCCTTTTATTGTTTCCGTTTATCGAACGGGGATTCTCATGAATAAATAGACATCAATTAGAACTTGCTTGTTAATATTAACAAGTCACAAAATTTTTGTAACTCTGTTTTTAGATTAAAGAATCCCGCTTAACCTATCCATACACTTTATGTGATCGGAATCCTGGTGCCAGTTCAGATTTTTTATACCACAACGAGACATACAAACACCAGGTAAACAAAAACCCAAGTCTTCGAAAAATTGTTAAACTTGTGGGTGTCTTCGAATGTAAGCTTTTCTTTTATCCATGAAAATTGTTTGCTGAGCTATTTATTTTATATTAGAATTCAAAGCTTCATGACAAAATTGAAGCAGACTCCGAGTTCTTTGACCTCTTTCAGTTTATCCTACTTAAATTTTTGCTTAACTTATGCTTTGGTGTAGTGTTGTGCACCGGCCCAGTCTAGACCGGCTGGCCGGCGGCCGGCCGCCGGCCGGCCGGCCGGTGACCGGCCGGCCCCGGTACCGCGTGGCCCGGCCGGCCGGCTGGCCGGCGGCCGCCGGCCGCGACCCGGCCGGCCGGCCGGCCGGTGACAGGCCGGCCGGTCAGACACAGGCCGGCCGGCCGGCCGGTGACAAGCCGGCCGGTCAAATGTGAAGCGACAGACCGGCCAGTGACAATTTCTGCTGCATATCGAATTAAAATTGCTAAAATCTGCCTTGAAAACTATCAAAAATCTTAATTTTTATTTGTATTTTGGATAAGCCTGCGAAAATTTGCACCGGCCGGCCGGCCGGCCGGTGAAGGCCGGTGTACCGGCCGGCCGGCCGGCCGGGTCTGGGCCGGCGGCCACCGGCGGGCCGGCGTCGCGAGCGGGGCCGGCCGGCGCCGGCCGGCCCACGAAAAATTGGGCCGGTGAACAACACTACTTTGGTGTTTCAGCTTTGCATGCTGTCGTGTTATCAACGTTATCTAAATAGAACTTGTGGCTGCCAAGATTTAACAATAGCCACTTTGTCCACAGACCTCGGAAGTTGCCAAAGCAATGTTGTCAACAGTAGGTATTGTGTGCTTCAATATATGGTTCTGTTCCCGTGGAGACTATTATAACAGTGCCCAGAATTAATTGAAACCCGCCGTGCATTTACTCAGTTTGATCTCGTATTTTAGCAACATACCAGTTACCGTAATCCTGATATCCAGGGTACAATACGTTAACGTAGGCATGGGAACTGATGCTTGTCCCTAGAAAATCTTGAAGAGGTTTTTACTTCAAAAATCGATTAACTGACAAATTTTCCAAAAATTAACGCTAATTTTATTAAAATTAACAACAATTATCTTCATTTTTTGGAAAGAAATTTTAAAATTTTAGCTGATTTTTACAAAAATCAGAAAACATTATTTGTGTAAGAAATTTAAAACTTTTGTGTAAATTAATTTTCCGGCCATTGTTGCTTATCCTGGCCATTTTTTCTTACCTCCTTGTTCGGAACGGCGGCAGGGGGCCCACCGGCATCTTCCCGCATAACTGATCAGCTAACATAATGGTTGAGTGTGACAGTCGTTGATTCAACAGCTTATTATTTCAGTTGACTGCCTCCACAAAATAGCTGGCCCATTTGTCCATGACAACAACAATTGGACAAGACACTGTGATTGTCCAATTCCCTGCAGGTAAGGCAATGTAGCACCAGACTGTGCTTACATTTCAAATCCTTGTTTCGTTGGAGTCTAAGGGAAGATACTAGCTACTAGCATTTTGTTTTCAAAGAAAATCAAAATTACCATGAAATTTGAACTTACCAGCAAAGGTTAATACCAGAGGCCTGCATTAGCACTATGGCCCGCGGCCCGGCTAAAAACCTTTAAGGGCCCCCAAAAAATTTGGCTGCAGGTCCCTAGTTAATACATGATGAAATGAATTACTATTTGCAGCATAGACTTCTGTTAAACATTTCTTTTTGAGCTGGCCGGGCAGATATGTCCTGATGACATTTTGATACCATAATAGTGTTTGGTATGTCTTAGCTTGTCAAGTACTTATGATTAGCTACGTTACTATTTTTGTAGAATAGGATACTACGACATTTCTCTTACGACCACAAAAATCTTAAGGAAAGAACAGGTTGGCTTCTTTGTTTTGGTTTATAAACGCTCCCCAGTTTATTAAAATACAACAGTTCATAATGGTTATGGTGAATTAGATGTCATTTTTCTTGTAACATAATTTGTAAAATTATGAGCTCTTGCTCAAAGTGAGATCCCGCGGAGCGAAATTAGCTGCAAATACCTTGAAGCACACCGTCGTACGTCACAAATACCTTACTTTATTAGTTAATTATAACTTTAACTAGGCTAATGCCTAGCATGCTTAGTACATAGTAGTGTAAGAGTTTCATGCTCTTATTTACTTATAATACGTATAATACTTATAATACTTATAAGAGCATATAATATGCTCTTATTTACTTTTTGTAATAGTATTATCCTTACTGTTTATCTTGTAGAAGAGTAGGCATAGTTACACTAGGCATAAAAAGAGTAGGCACAATTCCACTTTTGAGTTTTGAAATTGCTGAGTAGTTACATCAAAACATAGGCACAAATCCGCATCTGTGTGAGTAGAGAGTGATAGCTCAGTTGAGTATCAGATCTTTAAGGTATTCTTTGGAAAAATGTAATCTTTATTCAATTTTTTAACATACTTTTATCCCACGTTCTAACTGATTATTGTATTATTTCATTATAGGAATGGAAAAGTTTGTAAGTTTGTGTTTGGTATGTTTATATAAAACTGTACGTTTTTCTGATTGCTTAAATTGCTGCACTTAAAATCATCATTATGTTTAGTATGCGGTTATTAAATTCTTTATGATTCGAAATTTATTTATGCCAAAAATTTTAATTACTTTTATAGAAAAATAGCAAAAGCATCCGTGTACTTGCAAAAGACCTACTTTCTTTCTTATACTGAAGTCCCAGCACTGTCGGTAAGTTACCGTTTTCAGAAAGTGACAGTTTTTACACAACACAATGGTAGCAGGCGTAATGTAGGGTTAATTCATAATGAAAGTATTTTATACGCAAAGAATTTCATGGATGAATGTTTTCTACAATAAAAAACTTTATTATAAGTCTGTATTATAAGAATATAGGAAAAAGGATGTGGATTGGAACCGGGGTAATTAGTATTACGCTGCGGCAATTTATGAACCGGGGCATTACAGTACATACGGTATTAAGAAGAGTGTGGGAGTGAAAGGAGCGGCTGCAACTTGTGCAATATTAAATTAAAGTTGAATAGTAGATTGTCGAATATGTATTTAAGGTATCTTTGACGTAAGCTAAATGTGCCATGTTTAAGTAAATTTTAAAGTGACATTAAATTATAGTTTTCGGGAGAATATTATAGCCTGCTGAACTCTTGCGAAGGACTGCTGGAATCAGCGAAATACTCTTTGGAGCTTCCGTCATCAGTTTGGTTGAAATATCGATGTTTTTCTGTAACAAACTTAAACGAGAATTTGCATTTCGTTTATTACTAATAAATTACTATTAATTCCAATGTTTCTATTTTCTTTATAATTTACTGGCTGATATGTGTCCTTGGCATCATTGGCATCTTCGACTGACTTTATAGCTCAGAGTTTTAACTTTAGAATGCTACTTACGAATTTCCTTCTGTAATCGCAATAACTCTAAAAAATTTTGCTTGCTTTAAATTAGAAGTCTTCGGAGTATGCCTATATATAAAATAAAAATAAAATAAAAATAAAATGAGAATGGAAACATATGATTATGGCTGTATGCCAGTTTATTGTTATCTATCTTCTAACACGGATTACACCTGATCAGATTACGATTAACTGCGAATTAACAAACTAACGGAGTCTAGAGGTTGTTAATGCCACAGCATGTTTTCCTGACTTCGATAAAATATATTTGGAAACATTTTCAGATCCCATACTGAAGACTAAAGTTGTTTAACGACGGCAGTTACATATACTCTAAGAGGGGTCGCTCTGGTTAATCGATAGTCACTGATTTCTATTACAGAAATATAGGTCTATATGTTCTCCAAAACAAAATAATATTTTGCAGAAATCCATCACTGACATATGTAGTTTATTCAGGTTCAAAGCTGTAAAACTTGAAAATTTCGATGATTGCTTCTTGGATGAATGGAGGTCCAAAGATAATTAATAACACGATTTCTTAACGTAACTTCGATAAAAGAAACCTCAGCTAAAAATCAGGGTTTTTTCTTAACTGTAAGTGAGTTAGCACACTACCAAAAAACCGAAGCCTCGAACGAAACTATGCCGTAGATGTTTGGAGCGTAATAAATGAGTGATAAAAGCCAAGGTAGACAAAAGTCTGCCAATTTAATAGATCAAAATCAGCTTACTCTGTGCATCATGCACTTTTATTGTTCCTTCTTCGCTTTTAGAAAAAGTCTTTAACTTTGGCCTAATTTCTCTAATGAGGGAAACAACCCAACGCTATATATATAGCGACAGAGATTCCTGACTAGCTCATCTGGGTTTACCCGCATCTGTTACATAGTAAATAAGGCATATAAATAGATTCGAAAATTGATCTATTTAGGTGACTGGAAGAAACCTTGATTCATTTTCCTGTATCCTTTGCAAATATTATTTTTATTCCGCTGGAGCGGAATATATTCCCTGGTTTGTTGTATGTAATGCATGTATGCTGTTTTAATTCTCGAATGCCCCCTCTATCTTTAACACATAGGCTAATATTTATATTTTTAGAGTCAACTAACCAAACTGACACACTTCTAAATAAAGATTAGTTAGTTATTTAGAGAGCAGCTGAACTTGGCCCAATTTTAGTTTTGAGTTTAGGTTTGTGAAAATCTCGTATTGCGAATTACCTGAAAAACCGTTAAACCAAGAGTTGAAACGGTGCAGTAGTTAACACGTTCGGCTAGCACCGCAATGGCCCGAGTTCGATTTACAGTTGGAAAACATAGTTTAGTTTAATTGTACAAAAAAGGTTAAGAGTGAGACAGAAGATATAGGAAAAATAAGAAATAGTGTATATTTTTTCTTGTGGGCTAAAGTTTAAATACCTACAGTCTGCGGAATCTGTATCAAAATAAACGTTTTCTTGGGAACCAGATGGCTGACTTAGTAGATTGCAAAATCTGTATTCTGAAATCTTTCGTTTATGATAATATATCGATAGCTCAACAGCGGAATAATGCCCCTTTTAGGGGCGATCTTGTTTATATTTCTAGTAAACTAATTTCACTGCAAATTATGTTTGTTTTACGTATTTGCTTTAGAATAGAAACACTATATAACCCTTTAATGCCATAACTCCCTCATGACTAAAGGTTATAAACGACCGTTTTTTACATTTTCGTCTGCCATTTTTTTGCTGAGAGTACTTGGAGATATGGAACTACCACAAATCGATAGAGAATTAATTTCTCTACAGTTTTGAATACAGCAATTTTGCGTCTCCGATGCACCCAAAAAGTTAGAAGCAGTCAAAGTTGGGTAAAGTACAAATTTTGCTAAACTCTCATTGCAGAAAATCAATTAATTTTAGGTGCAAGAGTTGATTCTGAGACGAAATAAACTACACGTTAAAATTACCGCAGGCGAATCACGGACGACGCGTGACTCATTTTAATAGAGCACTCGAACGAGGTTAAAAATACTTTTAGTTTTTCATTGTCGACGGAAAGCAGTGGCAACTCCATTTTCCAGCTGGCGTGGAGATATTTTCTAAAATCGGGTCGACAAGTTGAAGGAAAAAGGAGTAAATGGTCAGATTGTCAACCGGTTAACTGACCTGTGTTGCGGACAATGGATTTCAAAAATAGATACTTCGGTCGGCCAAATGCACAAACGGGCATTAAAGGGTTAAGGTCATGTCATGTGCATGCCATGCCTCACCGTTATGTGCGTAGATTGTGTTTATATATATTGCTAATTAATGATATGTATAGGGCGTTCTCTCTCTACACTTGAATTGTATACTGTTTATTGACATTAATACACAATACTAATAAGATTGTATGAGAAACATTTATAACAATGCAAGGCTCACAAGATTTTACAGTCAATTTTTTCCAGACATTTAAACATCATCATTGTCAGGCACTGTAGGATTCCAGATTCTTCTTACTGAGTATGTCGAGAGACATAAGCATAGAATGGTTCTGTTCTTTGACACAGTGTGCCACAGAAAATGCATTCTCGGCGTTCTCTGTAACCTTGGGGGACGTCGGCTTCAATTTGGCACCGCTTTCCGCTTCCCTGCATGGCGATTTTACACTTGCAGCCGATTGTTGCTAAAACAATAAACAATATGTACATAGCATATCACTAAACAAAAATGGTACAGAATATTAAGACAGTTAAGAGTTCGTACAACACTTTCATTGCAACCAATGTTTGTTCTACTTGTCCTTAGAACACTGGGTGGAGTAGTATAGTTTTTACCTTCGCACTAGGGTGGTAATTGCGGTTATGCACTGTATTTTTATGGGTCAGTTTAGCTAATCTCTCTGCCAGATTTAACAACATTCAAAACATAGATAAAGTCTGATCGCTAATGTTGTAATCGACGGGGAGAAGCAAAGATCGACTCTGGCTTCCAAAATAGGAACTGCTATTCTGTCATTAACACTTACCGGCACCAAAGACACAGCTTCTTTTTAACTGTCAGTCAACGGAACCTTTGGAAATCTGCTAACAAAATGTTCCATCTAAGTACGTACAGTAAGCAAACTGCTAATTGTAGCAATTTCATGGAAAAGCTGTGGCAGTTTTGATAAATCCTGAGGACTTTTCGAACCCCAAGTCAAACTGAAGTAAATTAATTCAGTTTTTAGTAGTTATAGGACTTCTTTAAGGTCGGGCGGCAAAAGAGGACTGCGAAATAAGCTTTTGTTTCAATACTCTCGAGTGCTTGAGATCTATCGGTTTCGATCCCTCAAAGCCAATTAACAGTTTCAATTCAATCTCTAATTTTGGCTTGCACAGTTACTGTCTTAATCTTACTGTATGTGAGTTTGTTCTCTTTGTTCATTCTGTACCAGTGATAGGGCTCTCGAGTGTTGTAGCAATCATCATCCCGGGTGCAGGGAATTGGTGTGTCGCCCAGATCTAAAACAATATTGGTGATGCTTTGGCTAACATTTAATGCAACGTGAAAGATTATAAGTGGCACTTTTGGTCAGCTTGGGATCGTAAGAATCGAAATATTCAAAAGTTGAGCGTATCCCAAGTCTAACAGATAAGCTGAATCGAGATTTACTACATTAGTTTTAATGGTTCAATTTTCTGTTTGAAACTGCAGTTGCTCAGATGTGTTGAGTAAACCAAAAAATTACTTCTGCAGTCGGATTCCTGACCACAACCGTGTTGGCTATTGAATAATCTGATATCGGTTGGACAAGCCACTCCTTCTCCACATTTCTGACATTCTTTGCTGGTATCGCCACAGTAGTACTGCACTTCTACAACAATAAAGTATAATGATAGAGTTAAATATTGGTACATATATACGGCGTGTTTCACTCATTGCTGGCGCAAATTCTTACCATTCTAGTAGTAATAAAAAATGACAATTTCTGTTCGAGTGGTACAATAGAAAGCAGAGAGTAAACAATAATTGAAACTGCTTAATGACCATTATTAATTGAAAGCTTAATGACCATTATTGGCGTCCAGTTTCAGAAAAGCCTTGCAAATTGGAAAATCTAGAACTTATTTTTGTTTCCTGAACCTTCAACATAAAACAAAATTTTGATATATTTTTCTGTTAGTTTATAGCTAAAACTATGAATTAAACTGAATTGAACCAATGGAATTTAAATCACTAACGAATGCTAATTAAACAAATTATTAAAAGAAAAATTAAACGAATTTTGTACTTACGCGTACAAGCTGCTACCGTGATTAGCAAAACTGACGCTAGAGCTTGAAGGGCGTTCATTATTGACTGTTGCAGGTAATGGGTAAACTATCTTGAGAATTGGTTCCTTTTAAATCGACTCTTGTTTACATACACTGGGTAAAAATCAAGGTTTGATAAAAAAGCACGGCCCCAAACAATCTTGAAAGGAAGCCGAAGGCGTATCCAGGTAATTCCTGTTACTGTATTTTGTAACTTGCAACTTAGCTAAATTTTGCTATTACGATTTCTTCATCAAATACATGACACTATCCTGGACTGTAAACAGGAATGAGCTTGGAAATAACTGTTTCTAAGGAAAACAATTTTTATCAACAGCAAACCAAAACAAGCTTGTAAGCCGCAAATAATAATGTTTCAATAATAACTTTGGAAACTGGAAATCTGCATAGTCATAAACATTTGCACAATTACTGATTGTATTTCTTTTGGTAAATAGGTTCTAATTAATTTAAATTATTTAGTATACTGAAATCTGTTAACCTGTTCATCCCAGCTTTCGGCAAAGCTGAAATTCTGAGTTTTCAACTCATAAATCAAAACAGCTTTACTAATGACAACTGCCCTTTGTATTTTATTATGTGGATATGGTTGCTCTAAACCGAATTATTTGCGTTCTCTGTAGCAATTTCACTGTAAACTCATTCATGCTAGATGTCTGCACAAATGGAAAACCTCGCCTTGTATTTACAATTTAAATCATGCTGTTAATTCATGCCGGCTGCATTTAGGACGGACACTCTCTGAAAATGGCTCATTTCCTGAGAAGACGATACTATTTAAATACAATTAGGTGTCTAGCTTTTATTTAAATCCTGATGTATGGCTATATAATGCAGTTTGTATGTACACTTCTCAAATTGGCGAATAGTAGTACCAGAGTTGGCGCCGGGTCCGGGTACCCGCGGGGACCCGCGGGTACCCGCGGGCCGGGCCGGGTCCGGGTCCAACTTTAGGACCCGCGGGTCCGGGTACCCGCGGGTCCGAATCCGGGTCCGGGTCCACAATATTAAAGAAACTGGATTTTGGTACCTTTAGGGATGTTAAAACATTATAATTTGTTGTTTTTCTAAAAAATGTTAGTAGAACCGATGTGTTTAGGCATTGAGATAGCATGCTTAGTAGTTGTCTAGCTTGTTGTTGTTGTTGTCTTTCTAATTTATGTTGCTCTGCTGGGCTAGAAACAAAATGTGTAAACTAGAATTGGAAGCAAAAATATAATAACTCGAATTTAGTTAGTATAAGTTAGTATAAGATTTTGCAATGCACGCAAAAATAAATCTACTAAACAAGCTCAAGGACATTGTTTTAAAATACAAGCCACCAAAAATTCGTTCACCTTCTTTCCTCCAGAGCAATAGTGTCTCTGGGCTCATGACAAAAACTGCTACCGATATCCAAACGAGATGCCAAACTAGCCCTAGCACTCAAATCATATAAAAGTTGTCGTAAAGCGTAAAATAAATTTATCTAAAGCTTATCACAGGTTTTATTCATGACTGGGCTATTAATAAAGCTGAAGTGAAATTTATGACTGCAGTGAAATTTCAGAATGCAGTGAAAGTTTAAAATGCAAACTGGTTCGTTTTTAGATCCGGGTACCCGGATCCGGTTCAAGATGGGTCCGGGTCCGGCCTAACGGGTCCGGGTCCGGGCCGGGTCTGAAATTTTGGACCCGGAGCCAACTCTCGAGTAGTACCTGCTCATCCCAAAGTGGAAACGTCTAATTCAGTGTTTCGTGTTAAATTGAGGTCGAGGACAGACGTTTACGTCCTCTAGTCAAACTCCAGGCCCAGAAGAGATGTGACAAGCCGATATTTGTAAAACCAGACTCCGAAAGATTTCAATTGAAATTCGAAGCCAAAAACCAGAATCCGTGGTCAGCCACAAATCAAAAGGCTTCAGGTTACCTCTAAATAAACAGGAAGAGGATTTGCGGATTCCTTCATCAATTATACGTTGGCTAAATTGTAGCAGTAAGCTTGGACAAAACGTTAAGCCAAAGGTCACATCACAGGTCTTTGCTTTTATCTGAACTTAAGACAAGAGTGCGAGACCAGCGAGGCTAATAAAGCTGCTGTGTTTTGTTGCTGAGCTCAGTCGAATGGACATTGGATACTGAAATTGCTTATTTATTCTGTTTATGTGATCTTGCATTGTCATTTTGCTTAGGTACTCAGCATGCGCGATCTTCCCAGACTCGCTATTGCCTACAGTGACTTCTACTTCAACTGGACCGGAGAGTACTACTGTTTGGCCTGGCTAGGATACGGAGTCGATATACCAGGATGTCCTTGGCAGCGTTCCAACTTGGGTGTTCAAGGACTTGCATTACTTCATCGGATTTTAAAATTTAATTACACTCTACACTTTCATCCAGAATTTGACTATTTTCCACCTGGAATTAATATGTCCTTTGAATGGATGCCCATTGATTCGCGTCACAAGGATTCAGTAACGATATCGCCGTTCTTCTATGGCAGCATATCGGCTGTCATCGAAAAACCTAAAAAATCGATACCAGATAACTGGCTAACCAATGCTTTCCAATTTGAAGTCTGGATGTTCCTACTAGGCTATTTGTTCGTCCTAAAGTTGTCCAAGCTGTTAAGTCGCAAATTTTCCTCACGAGGCTATGAAGCTCTAGAATTCATGTTTTATCTAGGATTATGTCTTTTAATGGAGCTGTACGCTCAGTGTCTTTTTGCTGTCCTCTTATCAGCTTCAAAAGAACGGCTGCCCTTTAGTAACGGTGAAACAATGATAAGGCGAATCCATGACAGCTCCTTATGTGTAATCCTACCACAGTTTATAATGAAAAGTTTACTAAAATCGGACGCTTATCACCACTCAAGCTCACCGTATCAACTAATCGACACAATAACTGAACACTACAATCCCTATCAATCTAATAGTACAATTGATAAAATTTTACAGAGGTTTTTCGGCTATGAGATCTATTATCTGCTGAAAGCAAACACTACAACAGAGTGCTCGCTTAAAGCTTACGTCACCGATTCTATTCCGGCAAACTCTATTTTCTACTCATTTTGTGATACAGTTCTAATAGAATTGCAAGATTTCGCCGGCGCTCAGGTAACCTACCACTTCAAAGCCGGATTTAAGTATATAGAAGAGTTTGGTCGATTATCTCAGCTACTGGAAGCTTTCTTATTTTATTTAAATAGAAAAACATACTCTGATTATCGCTATTATGCCAAGTGTTCTCCAGACGCGTTTGATTTGGTTTTTATCACCAGCAGTGGATACAAGATTGTTTTCAAGTATTATGCTATTGTTTTGGGCGGAAGCATTGTATTGGCGTTGATCGATCGACTTTGGAAATGTTTGAGATATCGAGATTTTTAACATCACGTGCTAAATAACGTATACAAACGTTAAGCATAACCTCTTTGCAAAACATTAATGAAGATTCGAAAATCAGAAGCCTGATGCAAATTTGTATTGTTTATGCTAAGTTTATGTTAAAATACGGTATATTTTAGGATGGGGAATCCATAGAGGACAAGAAAGCAACAGTTTTCTTGCCCGAGCTTTATAGAAATTTGCTGCAGACGTCTTTATAATTCTTCAAGGATTTTTGCCAATCAAATTAATAAACTCAACCGCTGCCTGCTTTCATTAAGCACGAACTCCTACATACTTTTGCTGTACGTCCTAATTGAATTCTACTAATTGGTCAGCATACGGAGCAGATTTAACTTGTCGTGTCAACCAGAAAACAAGATTATCTGTTGATTTCTTGACAGTCTCCAGCCAAGTCCCCTCTGACGACTTAGCAGATAGGTTTGAAAAACAGTTGTCAATATCACCCTCATCAAGACTGTATTACACAATTTGAACAAACTGTATTCTTGACTAGATTTCTGACTTAAACCTTGCAGTTGCAGTCTGCCTGCAATCTATGGCATTATTTTGGTTGAATTTGCCTACTATAATGCAACAGACAATCGCTGTGAAAACAACAACTGAACCCTGAGTACCACAAAAATGATAAATACAACAGGATAATTATAAATAATTATAAATTCTTAATAAGCCAATTTCATACGTCAAGAGAAGCTCTTCATGTACGAAGAGATTAGCAAAGTAGGACACTGAGCTGATCAATGAAACTTGATCTCAGCTGCTTTATAAAACGACTTTTTGGATTATTATTTAATTATTTTATCATTGATTACAAAATCTAAAACCCTGCAACATGATCCTGTTTTTCAGCTCATATTTCTAATCCCTCACCATCCTGCACCTGTCAGAAACGCAATTTTTATTACTGAATGTGCACAGATTTTTGATGAGTCCAACTCAAGTCTTTTTGTGTTGCCGACTGAATATCGAATTCATTTATTAAAGTTTGCAGCATTTCTCTGGCTGACTGTCCAGTTCCCATTTTCGACTGTAATTTATTATGATATTTTGTCGAAATAGATTATTTAAATTTTAAGAAAGAAAGATGGAATTCTATACTCAAAATTTAATCTGTGTTGAAAATTGGAAAATTACGTACTGCTATTTTTAGTGGAAACATTTTTTAGGTCGGTCCTCATAATATTTATTAGAACAGTAGTTAGCAAAGCACGCAAGGCACTCGAGTAAACTAGAGAGGTCGCTAGTTTTAATAACACCCGTGCTAGTTTTTCCAGCCTTCGGTGGTGCGTAACAATTTTATTTCATTTATTGTGACAACAGGCAGGCATGTTCTAAGCGATGACAGTATAAAAACAAAGTTCTGCACCCAAACTTCCCAACCCCAAACCCCCACTCGTCACTGGGGGGCTAACTCGTCACTCTACACAGATTAGACCATGGCAACCTCCTTTTACAAAATTAGAACCTAGTAACGCACCCAACCCACACTAATCAGACCCTAGTCAAGGACCCTCCGCAAATTGGTCCCTAGTGAATTGACCCTCCGCCTCCATAAGACCCTAGTGAAATCTACATGGCCCGCTTTTGCGACTTACTTACTGACTTACTTTCCATTATATATTCTTGCTGAAAGGGCATACGTTGGTATCTTTTTATTTTTATCCCCAGTTGATCTTTATTGTTAAAAACGCGATATCGGCTGCCAACTTCCAAACGTCGGACATCTATTTGTTCATTCCAAGGTCGAGCCCCCCAAACCACCAACCATTAAAAATATTATTTATCTTATTATTTCTCGCTTGAAAGCAAGTATTATGATTGATCTCAATCTCTGACAAATGGGAGGGCCAAGTTTATCCAATTGCTGACAAAGACAACCACTTACCGTATTACTTACGCCTAGCTTGAACACGTTGACATGTATTTAAGTTCATAAAGGCAGTATATTAAAATTAACCTATACAGACGTAAATAGGGCATTTCTAAAAACTTTCAATGAAGCAATCCTCATGTTAAATATAGGCGAGAGATTATTTGTTGGAGGTTATGGTGTTTAGTACTGTTTAACCAGTTGCATGCATGCAGGTTCCAGACAGTATCAGGCTCGCAATCAGACCTACCACATCCATAACCCTGATAACGTAAAACATATATTAAAACAACATTAGGTTAATAGCAAGTTCTGAAGGCAGATCTACTAGAAGCGCGCGCACGGGCGCACGTGACATGTGACAACGGGTAAAACAATGTAACCTCCATGTCACTCCAAAATTTTTCTCACGATAGTTTTGTTGCGATGGATCATACGCCTGTCAACACTGAGACAGACAAGCTAATCATGATATGATATGATATGTCCTGACTCCTGACCCTCCTTTTTGGAAATTTTATAAAATGGTTTAGCTAGTTTTGGGCAAATTTAGTTATTTTTAGAAAAAATAGGTCCAGACAGCCTTTTCTGATTGGATCTCCTTCTTTTCAAAATCTTGGGGCCTTTTCGCGAATGGGTAGAATAAAGTAGAGTAAAGTAGAGGTAAAATTAACTCTTTTAACCCTTTTCATGAATGCGCAGGGTTAAATTTAACTCTGCCTGTTTTTAACTCTTAACTCTGCAGGGTTAAAAATCAAAGAGTTAAAAGAGTTAAAACTGGCAGAGTTAAAATTAACTCTCTGCATGAAAAGAGTTAAAAGAATAATATAATTTTTGCTTACGTAATGTCCAACTTTTCACCATTTGCGAATTTTAAAAACTTCTTTACTTTTCGAAAATTTAGATAAAATAAGACAACAAAGGAAGATATTTTCTCATTTCATTAATAGACATTTACTACATCTTCATTGCAGCGTCATCCTATACTAGGGCGATCCGGGCGAATCCCTGTGTGTAACTTGCAGTTTTTGCTTTTTACTTTTTGCCGATTTTGCTGAAATTTAGAGTGGATCCATTTAAACAAATTATTGACCAATCTGCAGCAAAGTTTCAAAGTTTAAGCTTTTAAGGGTTTAACGACATGGTTAAAAAACTGCAATTAAAGGGGAGCCAAGGATTTTTTCGAATTTCATGAAAAGTTGTATATTTTCAGAGTTCGCTGAAAAGTAATCTGAAGACAGAGTTTCGGTCCAGGTTTTCGTTGTTTCTATTGCCAGCTTGCAATTTAGCCTACAACAAAGTGCGAATGAATAGTTGAGCCGAAAAACAGGTATAGCGCGGCGGGAAAAGACCCAGTCCGATATGCGGGAAAAAACCCATCGCCAGTGTGAGTCACCCATATGAGCTAGATCGGATTTTAATAGCCTTTCTTAAAGAGCGTTCAAAACTACCCTAGAGGGTGCATTATTGTAGCTCCCGCTGCCTCTCAGCAAACTTTTTGGGACTTTCAAAATTTTGGAATTTTTGGTCCCAACATGGGGGTCAGCCAGGGTCAACTTTGGGGATCACCCTGAACTACTGGAAAGACCCAGCCCAAAACGGATTACAGTTTCACAGAGGACATGTCTCGAACTTCACGATGGTGTATGCAATTTGGCTCTAGTACATGTGGTGTGACCTGGGGGTGACCTAGACTTGGCGGGAAAAAACCCCATGTGCGGGGAAAAAACCCACATTTCAAAATGAAATTTTTTTCTAACCATTAGCAGCAAAGGAAAAATTCATGCATTTCTTAGCTCAGTAGAGCCTTCTGATTAATTTGGTATAGGTTTTACCTAGGTTCGACCTTCTATGTGTGGTCCAGGTGGCCAAAATCTGAGATGGTGCCAATTTCAAGCCAAATTTTCAAATTTCGCCAAAAATCGCTAATTTTTCACTAAAATAGGTCGGGTTTGGCTTTAAATGCAATAAAAACACGTTTTCTATGTGATAGGATGCTTAAGCTGCATAAATTAAGCAAATTTCCAAAATTTCCAAAATTTGCCTATGTTTACGTGTTAAACAAACGAAATTTTCAAAAGTCAATTTTACATGAATTTTTGCAAAATATTGATATTTTTTTATTCAGATGTACTAAAAATGACCCGCTCTTTCGAATGGTGTAGTCAAAACTGTTCTGGCAATTTCGGCTGGGTTTTTTCCCGCCCATGGGTTTTTCCCCGCATTGGGTTTTTTCCCCATCGATTTGTTCGAAAATTTCTCACCAACCGTAAGTGCTAGACAGACGTTTTATGGCTCATTTTGAAGCTCTTCGCAAGGCCTCATGGCAGTTATCGTTAGATTTTCGATTTGTCGCTTAATAAAAAAGTTACAGCCAAAATTCAAAAATTTGGTGGTTTTTCCCCGCCGCGCTAATACCATGTTCGTTTGCTGAGACCACGAGAGAGCCCAAAAAGCTCTGTATATAGGTATATTTTTTCAGCAAAATCAGATTTTCTTGGTCCTCCTAAAAACGTGAACAATTTTGGTCAATTTCAACTAAACTTTAATACTAAAACAGATAGGCAAAATTAAATAGAAAAATGTTTGTTTATTAAAATTCAGTAGAGATTTCAAATTTGAGTTGAAATGGTTGCCCTTAGAATCACAGTTGGGATAACAATTGATGGTATGCTGTAATTCTTATGAGCATCACCAGCTGCAGCTAAGTTCGCGTAACATTTGTCTAGATGTCCTTTCAAAATGTCAAAAATTCAAATTTTTTAAAGTAAAATTTCATGGCAAAATTAGCGCTTTAATTTATCCACTTTTTGAGAACAAATTGAGCTTTCGGTTAGTTAGTTGTAGTGTCCCGTCGATTCGGCTTTTCATGTTGTCAGCTCTAATACATACTTCAAATTCGCATTCATAAAGTGGTGTTAAATACAAAAAATAATTTAGAGCTTATTTATTATTATAATTATTTTAATTTAATTAATTTTATTTAATTTTTATTTCTAACAATGCAGCATTTTTAAAACATTTTGTTCGATCCAATTTTTATTTTATTAAGTAGCCTATTTCGTTGCTTTAGCGGAAATAATTCAGCAGAATGTTGGCAAATGCTTAAGTATAATTTTGAAGCATTATGAACCATCCAATGAAATCATGTGTTGCACTTTATTGGCTGGATTATTTTGTAGTTTTTAAAGCTTTATTACGCTCGCAAAATGTGGCAATAACAATGTAAAGGATAGCAGATTTTAAATCGTTTAACCCGCGTGCTGAGACGCGGGTTAAAATTCAATGTAAAATATCGTGAGCGAGTTAAAAGAGTTAAATTTAACGCCATTCACGAAAAGAGTAGAGTTAAAAGAATTAATTTTTAGCTCTTTTCGCGAATGAGCGTAGAGTTAAAAATTTTAACTCTGCTTAACTCGGCGAGTTAATTTTAACGATTAACCCATTCACGAAAAGGATTGAGTTAAATTTAACTCGTCTAACTCATTAGCGAAAAGGCCCTTGGATACGCCGGAGCCCTAGCTCTTTATATAATAACCTTCATATTTTTGCTTGTTTCAGGTGGTTTAACCTATCTCATCGGCCCGATGGTTCCTACAAGGTATGTTCACGCTTATTGCTTTTAGTTCCCGAACTAAATGTGCGTGTAATCATTGTTTAGAAAATAAGCTACCTGCGAAAGATCTCCTTCCTTACTGTGAACCTGTTTCTTGCGCCAAGTAGTCTATGAACCTTGAAATAATTCCTGTTCCTGTTGTTTTATCCTTTCAGACGATTATTTTTTATACCTCCCTATTATTTATCCTTTAATATTTATTATTATTTATCTTTCCCTGTTTATCTTTTTTTCTTCGTCATTTCATTTGAGGAACTGCAGGAGACAATGAGGAATAGAAGGAAGAGTTGGGGTTCTGTTGTTTCGGTTAGCAGAAGAGGATGGTTGCAAAAATGACTGCAAAATTTTCAACTAATGGATAATTAAATTCCGTCTGAAACATACTTGTACAATGCAAATACAAGCCAAACAACAATATTTATGCTATCATGCCAGCCGCGTTTTCTACAAGTGCACCGGACTTTGTAAAATGTCAATTAGTAGTTCTTGTAAATTTATTCTATTTTCGGAAACGAAAGTTCCTCAAAAAGTTACTAGAATTAATTGTAATGTTAATGTTAATTAATTAATATGTTTCACTTCACATACATTTTAGATCAATTCTCGGTGGACTGCTCCTCTTCATCCTGACACAGTGTATATTATCCAATGAAGAAGTGTCGCCACAGTTCAATTATTATGATCACAGTCAAGGATGGCTGGTTTGCGAGTCAACATGCGCAGCCAAATTTGCAATGTTTGGAATCAGTTATAAGCAAAAATGTTGTATTCAAATGAAAGAATCTGACTGAACAACTGAACTATACATTTAGAACAGTAAAACAGTTACTAAACAATAAATATGTAAACTACATAATCTGTTGCTCCTCACTACTACCACACATTACCCAACAGAAGTTGTCCCATTCGCCAAATGGAATCAAAAGAAGTCTGTCCTGAACATACTTAATTAATAGGATCCACCTTTGTCTATAATAATCATTATTTCTTCCAGTATATATTCCAGTGACGGTTAGGCCACTACTTATTTAATTTAATAGATTTGGTTGTAAACTGTTTAAAATTCAACTTAATTTATGAGAAAATAAAAATCTATTTCTCCCATATTTCAATTGAACGTTGTCCACTTATAATTGAAACCTGACTAGAACTAGAAAGAAGAACAATTAGTTAACTTGTAATTGATTGCTGTGATTATAGCGTACAGGTAGAGTAACAACAACCATCCAATAAAAGCAAATCGATAACAGAATCAATAAGATGCAAACAACTCTATAAAAATCGTTAACAAATAGAAATACGCTAAAAGCAATTGTATAGCAACGCTCATAAAGTGTCACAAAAACAGTATCACACACAACGATTAGGTAATCAAATTTAAAGAGAGATTCCATTATCGGAATTATAAATATAAGATTTCGACAGACTGTCCGATTTCAAAGAAATTTTATATGAAGCTACAATGTGTAATAGACTCTGTCAGATCTGGGCTGGGATTCTCTGTATTGGAGGGGGTCGTGATCTCCAATAAATCTTTTGTTGTGTTTGGGGTCGTTTGCAGTTGGTTAGGGCTAGAATAGACTAGGCTGGGCTAGATCAGATCTGATCAGGATCCAAGACACGAGTCAAGGTCGGCACGCAAAGATGAATCTTCGCTTAGATTGATGCTCCGGCTGTAGTGGTGTGACAACCAGGGCTCAATAGCTGACCTAAAATGGGGTCTAACGGGGTGAGTTCGTTTTAGGCAGGGGAGTCGGGATTTATAGTCTCAATGGGCGACTGTCGTTTCAACTCTAACCTCAATACGGATAGAGTTGGGGATCTCTGAAACGTACGCGAAAGCCGAAGCAGCTAAAAGGATAAGTATTTATTGTTACAAAACACACACACCGTTTTACCAAATTCCAGCAGACAGTGGTTCATTACAGTTATAGCTTTACAATGACAGTAACACAAGATACTGTCTGCCAGAATTGCGTTTTGACTTTGGTTGACTGGTACTTTCACGGTTAGGGCTGGTTATCCGGTTTCGGGGTCTTTACAGTACTCTTGCTTCAGGTATAGTACACTCTAGTGCTGCTAAGGACTAATTTGGCTAGACCGGTATCCTATATGCTTTCACTCAACTCAACTCTTAGGCTCTGTGTTAGCCTCTACTGTGACTCTGTCCCTTACAATAACTCTTGGGACCACACACACACGATATACTAATTAACAACTGTTTATAATCCGAATCGAGTGGGAGCGAGGTTGGCTTTGCTCTGGCGTCTCCGTATAATTGACTGCCCAGAATAACTGAATTTTGGGAAGAGTTCCGTCTCTAGAATGGATAATGACAATTACAGGCTGGGAGAGTGTCGGGGATAGTCGGAAAGGTCGGATCGGCTTCCTCAGATTATTATCTCAAGATTAATACACAAGTACAGAGTGTCACTCGGTTTATAGAGAGGCTTCAGTGGTTAGGATCAAAACGTAGGCTGTACCACTTTCACTGAGCATACTGTTTTTAGACAGGAGATTACGAATGAGATAGGTTTTAGGTTTCACACGAAGTTCCCAAGATGAGACAGGTAGTAGCCGCTCTCTCCGCTAATCTGCGTTATTGACGCAACCCAAAGATGGTCCAAACAAGTACCTATTAGGCAACTGAACAGGGCCGGAATACTGGAACTGAGACAACACTGGCAACAGGATCTACTTCCGGATCCCAAAATACTGACACTGGCACACTGGCACTGATAGGACTGGACTGGTCTCACGTTCCACCAAACTGATACACTGGGATTCGATCGCTCGCTAGACAGATGACCGGACTAAGCTTCAGGCAACAAGCAAAGGCGCTGAGGTGAAGATCCGGCGGGCTACCTGAATCAAATGGGTTAAAACCCATTAGAAACAGAGGTGGTGGGGATTAAAACCCCAGCAACTATTGTCCGGACCGATTGGCTTTCACGTGCGGGTTCAAGACCCGAACTGTGTATTGCGTAACGTGTAATGTGTTATTTTGTGCTTTTAGATTGAAAACAGGCGAAAACTGACGTTTTTGAGGACTAAACGGACGAAGGGGACCAAGCTTGAGACCATTCCGACCTGCTTGGCTCGATATGCAAATGAGGCTCTGACCGAGCCTCTCACGGGCATGGAGTCACGTAGGCACTACTCAGTATTTACTACAGACCTAAAACTACAGCTAAACTGACCTAACCTAATTACTACGTATTACCCAGTATATGAAGTGTAACCTATTTATTATAATTGACGAATAATACTTAATTAAGGCCCAAATCTGGCCACTGAACAGGATAATGCTAAATACTACCTATTATTGCTGACTATTACTTACTAGAGACTACCTGATACTAACTGAGGCCTATTTCATACTCTACAGGCCTAACTAGACTTAATGGTAACAATTATAACCCTAACCTGGGTTGGTAACCTGCTATTGGGTTCCTAAACCATATTATCGCAATTATGCAAATGAGGTTACCAACGCTCTTAACCTGGCCTGGAAATCTAACTGGATAATGGTGGATTGCCCCTTTCTTGCAGAGGACCCACACCTTGAAGCAGGTGACTTACGCGGGTCTCTGGGGGTCAATCTATAACCGGACAGCACAAACAACAACTAACAAACACTAACAGTCCTAACTAACATTGTGACACTAACCGTTATTTCTGGTACTAACTATAACTACTAAACTGACTAATATAGACCTAAACTGTTATTTCTAACCTAACCTAACCTAACTGTTTATGATATGTGTTCTAATTATTGTACCTAACTACTGCTTAATATTATTATGTAACTAACTACTTCCCCTACGGACTACACTCAAGACCTCCGCGAGGGGTTTACATGAGCAGTCCCATTCATACGATTAGTAACACACACAGCAAACGTAATCTCATTCATACAGACTCACACATACTACTTTCATACACTCGTTTAGACAGTGGACACACACACACGCAAACAATCGTACCCCTGCACTATTTCACGCATACAGTTTCAGTCATACATTCGCAGTTATTCACACAGTTATTCAGACACAGTTATGCAACATTCACACCTCACGCATAACACTGCACTGCACAGCTGCACTCACAACCTCAACTGGAGAAGTTTACGTGAGGAGCCGCATTTATACAACACAATACGAATTACAGTCCTAACAATGCTAAAAATGGGGCTAATTCCCAGAATACTAGCCTAACTAGTTCGTATAACTAAATACGGTTGCATTGAAAGTGCGGTATATTTCGAAGGAATGGCAAAGAAATGGCCATTCCCACGTGATCACCTATGTGTACTTTTCCTTGTATTTATTGTGTGTAAAAGCCAATGGGGACAATAATTGCTGTTCAAGCAATTATTGCAAAACCATGCTAAAGGACAGCTTTAATTAAGGGGAGCCGGTATTCCCCAGTGAACGTCTGAATAATTAATGAATTAAACAATGTTTGAACAGTTTGGATTTTCACCTTTTAGGGTGCTTTAAACAACCCCATGTTTTATCCGGCAATTATTAAAAACAAAGACAAGGTCACAACAGTGGCTTTGGGATTGCGGAGCAAAAACATGGCCGGCAACGCTGGTTGCCGGCTGTGGAGGTGAAAGGGGCCTAACCTGAAAAACCTACTCCCGGGGAGTGGCCTAACTCCCCTTCCTCCAGTGGGTAGGTGAGGGTCCTCCCTTAAAACTAACCAACCAAGTTTATGTTAATTTTAGGGTGAAATTTTGAGTTTTTGGAGTGAAAACTGAGAGAGGTTAAAGAGAGATAAAATAGTGGTTTTAGAGTGGGTTTTGACTAAAAACAAACCCACGGTAGTTTATTAGTGGATTGGGCCAAAAGGGGCCTTTTAGGGAAAAATCACCTAAAATGGTAAAGATATTTCCATTGCTTAACGCCTTTTTGATAAGAGTGATTTGCGAGGTTCGATTGCTCGCAAATCACCCAGGAAAAGTGTCTAAAAGGGAGAAAAAGGAAAATACAATCACTACCCCAGAGGGTGGGGCGAAAGGCCCGCACCCTCACAATTACAATTACATAAAATAATGGGCACTGGGCCCGAAAAATACTACAAAAGTGGTCTTCCGGGGTCCGAAGACCCCGGGTAAATTCGTGTCGAATGGAGGGACCCGGGGACCTGCCTTTCAGGCATAAGGGTCCCCGGGTCAGAAGCAGTGCTCCCCGTGAGCCGTCCGCAGACATATGGGCTCACGGGGGCGGCCAGAAACGTGAGTGCCTGGCTGGCAGTAACCTGAAATAAAAACCCTAAAGGGAAATGGGGGGAAGGAGAGAGGTGCTATAGTCCAGGCCTCCGTATAATTGGCGCAAGACACACCTCTCCCGGATACATACGGACAAAATGGGGGCTACAATTGTGAAGCTAAAGTTATTAGGGGAGAGAGAGCAACCTCTCTCCCCGACTGCCAGCCAAGCACTGACTGCAAACTGCTAGTTGCAGTCGAGACCCCAGTAGGGGGCTGGCCTTAAGCTTGCTAGCTTCTGATTGGGTGGTCTTGAATGATCACGTTTTGTCTATTGGGCTACCGAGTCGTGACCTACGGTAGCCCACAGG
>JASAND010009578.1:0-13059 GCA_030248195.1 Trissonchulus latispiculum | reverse complement strand
AATGTGAACCATGAACCCTATTGGTGAATTTCTCGATTTCTACTGAATACTGGCAACTCTAGCTAAACAAACATAATAATCTATACAATTATTGCTTGGACATTATTTGACAATTACATTCCATATTGATGACCTTCGCTCTTCTTCACCGTTCCATGGCATGAGAATTCATCCTGGTGATTTGATCATTTGAAACCTCTTTTAAAGCTGATTTTAGATTACTTTTAACGTTTTATTTTATTAATTCCATTACAAATTCTTCTCTCTATTTTGCATTGACAAATCGCTTCTTGCCCATTCCGTGTCCTAAAATAGACAAGCTGTTTTAAGAGTCACGGCTTTTCTGTCTCTTTCACTTTATAAATATGTTCTTTCAGAACAACAGAGTAGAACGTTTCCGGGTTGAGGTAAACAGCAGAGTTTTGTATCCACTGAAGCAAGTGTATCCTAAGCACGAATGCACATATTTGGCTATTTTCGGTCCTATTTCAACATACATAGAGAATGGCCACCACGTCCACTGACAGTTTGTGTGCTTAACGATCATATTTTGTTCACACTGTAGGTAACATAGTTTACCAGCAGTTAAAACGTTTATTAAGATTATGATACATTGTATTTAAATTATTTGATAATCAGAAGTAATTCAAATTTACTGCTGTGGCTGGTGCCTTGCAATAAGTTACATTCTTAAAGTGCAGCATTCTTGAAAATTTATAGCAACTCATTACAGATGTGGTAGTCATATACAACGCTTTAATACAAGAAAAATTCCAAAGAAGGAAAAGTGGTTGCCTATACAGATAAGTTAAGATTTTCATTCTTAAATTTAAGCAAAATTTATGGAATAGCGGACGGAAGGAGGAGTTTTCAGAAGCCTTTATGCTTCGGTTTAAATATGAGGAATGCAATTTAAAAATCAATTGTAAAAGGATTTGAAACGTGTATGATCGTTCATAATGGTGTTACAGTGAAGATTTTAAAATTTGTAACAAAAATAAGCTTTGGACAACCTAAATTAGGCTATTTTACCATTTTAAATATGATTATGTTTTGTCATTTGAGGAAACAAGTCAATGGTTACACAATTTTTTGATACGGTTAAAACTTAGCTGGATGCAGCAAGAGGCATGGACGTGGACAATGCCAAGTATATATTTTTATGAGTACATTGTAGTAAGCAATTTGTTTGAGGCAGGTCTGCTGATGTGCAAAACACTGAGGCAGCATCTAAACCTGTCATTATTCACGCTTTCTGGAAGGTTCCTTAGGAAAGTTTGAATTTTGTCTATAAGAATTAAGATACAGGAAACAGGATTGAGAAGCAATTGGCGTGGGGGGTAAAAAGGTCCCCCTGTGTCTCTTGCAGCTTCTCAATCCAGTGGGTCAGTTCTGGTTAAAATTCTAAGCATATTCGATTTCTTAAAGTGTCTAAAGATTTGGCAGGTTTTCACTCCTGTCCTATTTGAGAGCTCGGCCATTCCCGCCCTCCGTTTCTGCAACTCCTGCTCCTTTCTTTTCTCTGTCTCGGTTTTTCACCCCACACCCTCCGAGCGGGTTAATAGGTTTCAGCCATCCTAGTCACTATTGATTTGCGGGGGGCAATTGCTATCTGTGACTAAGATATCGATTGCCTTGTGTGTGACTGCGATCGCCTTAGCGTTGAGCTAAGGGGTGCCTGCCTTTCAAGGGCCAGCGGCCAGAGAAACATCTTTCATAATCCTCGCCGAGCTGCAAAAATTGTGCCGTGCAGGATTTTAGTCCCTAGTGACGCACCCCTCTACCAGAGAAATCGGACTCTATTGTATTTCACTCAGAGTCCAATTTGTGTGGAGATTTCTCTGACTTAAAAGTCGAATTTGCTCGTGGAGAGTCAAATCCACCAGTGTTTGATTTACGAGGGAAGAGTGCTTGAGTGGGTCGAATTAGCGGGTAAGTTACGAGGGCGGCCAGATTTGCCGGGAGATGGATGGGCTAGCGTTCAGAGTATGATTGCTCCACTACATAAGTACAAATCGTATTCCTGCTTTCAACGCTTATAGCAGTGTCTGTAATAGTGCTCTTGAGCCAATGTGCAATAGAGTTGTGTCCGGGCCTTGAATCGGGCCTCGGGCTCCGGGCCGGGCCCGGGCCGGGCCTGCACCGGGCCTGCCGGGCCTTGGAGGCTCGGCCAGGCCCGGTCGCGTATTTAGAAAGTGTACGTGCGTGTCGCGCAATGCGAAAGTGTACGTGAGCCACGCGCAAAATTTCAAAATGTACGTGCATGTCGCGCAATGAGAAAGTGTACGTGAGCCACGCGCATTTCTAGAAAATGTACGTGTGCGTCGCTCAATGCTAATCAGCATCAGCACATTGCGCACGAAAGCGATATAAAATGTGTCATGTGTGTTATAGCGATATATATTGCCTTTGCTATATATTTTACAAGTACAAATTTTGACATCATATACGTATATGACTGAAATTGCATTTTTTGGAAACGTATAAGTGTTTCCTTTGTTTCATTGGGAAGTCAGTATGAGTATATATTCAGAATTTATTATGAGCAAAGAACACCAAGTAGTTGATTTTCCTATCATCCGAACTAACAGTATGTAATTAAAACTAAATGACTGACCTAAAATATGAAAATATTACATGTAAATCGTGCCCAAAAAGCAAAATTTTTCAAACTTGTAATTCTGTTAGTGTTGAACATATTGTAACTTTGGACCATTCCAGACACGGAGTGCAGGGAGTAATTTAATTGGATTAGCTGAACAGGACAAGCAGACATTAACTCACGTGTAGGCAATATATTGATAATATATATTGGCAATGAGCAGTCTCTTTTCGTGGAAAACTGAAAAAGTAATTATTATGGCTGCGGAATTCTCGATTTTATTAATGCTGTTTTAATTTGCTTATCCAATTAAGTTAATCAATTTAAATTATTCCGTTTAGTTAGTATATATTTCAAACGTTTTAGGTTACAATATACAGCCTCTTTATTTGCAAAAGGAATCACCACGTTATGGACAGTTTTCGCCAATTAATGACGGTGAAATGGCAGCATAGTTGTGCCAAGAGTTTATAAAGGAAGAGTGAGACACTCGGCGATTCCTAGTGTTTTAAGCTTGCAAGATGCTCGGCACCAAGGCCGAAATCTCGGGGGGGGTTCCACTTACCGTTGTTAAACATATGTTTATATGCGTTTGAAAAACGCAAAAACAAATCTGATTGGCTAATCGAATATATACCTTGTCAAATTCACGTGTATAAGCTGCCCCCTCCCCCGAGATCTTGGGGGGGCAATTACACGTACAATTTTGTAAAAGCGTTTAACTCTTTACTGATTGGTTGATTTTTTGGCTAATTTTTTATTTTGGCGTTGGCGTTTAAAACTTTTCATTTTTTGCAGAAATCAAATAATCCAATATTTCTTGAGCTACGCAAGTCGTAAACTTAAACTAAAGGCGTCGATGAAGATCGTATAGAGTCCAATTATCGGCATGATAACCTTCCAATATCCCATATGCTGCTGTTATAAAAATGTAGACTGCAGTAATACTACCAATTTTTTTCAGCAATTGTGGAGCATTTCATTTGCAGGCTAGAGGGTTGCCATTTAACAATGTATTCTGAGCAAAAATATTCCGAAACCGTTTTTTAGTTGCCGCGATTGCTGCTTTCTAGTGACAGTTGTCGCTTACCAACGTTGGGAAAAGTAGGCAAGATCCAGGTTGCGCATGTTTTTGGTAATTTATCCATTACGAAGAGCGATTTTACAATAAGTAGAAAGGTTTCCAGCCATTTGTTAGATGTATCGTAGATGATATCACACGAAAAAAATTACTTCAGTCTGCAAACAGTCTGGAAAATTACACTCTTTCTAAAATGCTGCAAACAATTTGTGAAAAACCAAAATTAGTTTGATTGTATTCTTTAAAAAAGAAAATGTTAAGCTACATTTTTATATAAAGATGGCTTCTTTACTCTAAAGTAATGAATATGTAAGTAGTAAAGGTTTGAGGTTGATGTCTGTAAAAGGAATCACAATCGTAAGTGGACCAGTTTATTTTTACTTATTTTAAACCAAATCGTATTTAATGAACACATAAACCCTAAGACGTCGACCTATCGAGCAACTCTTAATACTGCAAACAATTTGAGTTTGTTACGACAAAGTTAGTGAACTAAAAATGGGTGGCCCATTGGTTGCTGTACCGTTAAAATTATGTTTAAAATTTTGCTTTTTGGGCACGATTTACATGTAATATTTTCATATTTTAGATCAGTCATTTAGTTTTAATTCTATACTGTTAATTCGGATGATAGGAAAATCAACTACTTGGTGTTCTTTGCTCATAATAAATTCTGAATATATACTCATACTGACTTCCCAATGAAACAAAGGAAAATTTATACGTTTCCAAAAAAATGCAATTTCAGTCATATACGTATATATATGATGTCAAAATTTGTACTTGTAAAATATATAGCGAAGGCAATATATATCGCTATAACACACATGACACATTTTATATCGCTTTCGTGCGCAATGTGCTGATGCTGATTAGCATTGAGCGACGCACACGTACATTTTCTAGAAATGCGCGTGGCTCACGTACACTTTCTCATTGCGCGACATGCACGTACATTTTGAAATTGTGCGCGTGGTTCACGTACACTTTCGCATTGCGCGACATGCACGTACATTTTGAAATTGTGCGCGTGGTTCACGTACACTTTCGCATTGCGCGACATGCACGTACATTTTCTAGAAATGCGCGTGGCTCACGTACACTTTCTCATTGCGCGACATGCACGTACATTTTGAAATTGTGCGCGTGGTTCACGTACACTTTCGCATTGCGCGACACGCACGTACACTTTCTAAATACGCGGCCCGGTCGGGCCCGATGAGGCCCGGTCAAATTTTTGTTGTGCAAATTTCATAATTTTTTCAAATTCTCTGCATAAGAAAGTCAAATTTAAGCTTCCAGGAGTTGCCCAAGTTGTAATAAATAGCACTAGCTATTGTTTGACACTGTTTTTTGTATGCTGGGCCTTCACCGGGCCGGCCGGGCCTACACCGGGCCGCCGGGCCCACCGGGCTTACCGGGCCTTGAATCGGGCCTCCGGGCCCGGGCCGGGCTCGGCCCGGCCCGAGGCCCGGCCCGGTCGGTTCAGCAGGCCCGGGCCCGGGCCCGGCCCGGGAAATTTCTTAACGGCACAACTCTAATGTGCAAATGAATCTGATATGCTTTTCCATCTAAAACCTGATTGCGTATTCCGACAGTATAAACAATATAACAACAGTGAATTTTTGGTTAAAATTTAGTCTGTTTGTTATCAACTAAATAAAGTTTTGGAGTATAGTGTTAAAGGTCAGCAACCCAGAAAGGTTGAAATCAGCGTAACAAACTAGTCTCAACGTCCGGGGATGTGGCTTAGTGGCTTACTCTTAAAAGCTTCTACTCTTAAACCGATGCTCGGCGGTTCGATCCCAGCCCTGGACACTTTTCTTCACATCTTTCAGATCCTGTCTTCAACCCTTCACAATAGTGTCTTGAAGATTTCACTTTACACAGCATTATGTACCAGGGATGGAAACTGGGTCATGGGTCACTGGGTCATGGGTCGTTTGGGTCGCCATTTTTGCTTGGGTCACTGGGTCTTGGGTCACGAATTTTGTGAACCGGTTGGGTCAGTGTGGGTCTGGGTCAAGGTTCCTGTGGGTCACTTTGGGTCTGGGTCACAGGGTCTTACCAAATTCTAAATTCGAAGATCTGGCATTGTTCCAATTATACGTAAACCTGTCCCGGCTGAAAAATTTTTCGCGCCGTAGGCGCGAATTTTAAGTTGACTTTAGTATTGTTTATCTGGAATCAATAGAGTTAGCTGTGACTTGTCCGGCCATTATGTTTGCGCCGGTTCGCGTGATAAAAGCCATCGAACACTTCCATCGAAAATTTTAAATATTTTGCAACATCAACCAATCAGGTCTTCCAAGTAAAATAACTGTTGTTGAAAAATAATGAAAATGACAAGATTGAGGAGCTCCGAACATACAGCCTCCTTCAGAAGAATTTTTTGCTGGATTCTAACCAATTATTTACCGACTGCTATTTACCAATTATTTACAAATTTACATTGTGTTGGCCCATACAGTGTTCCGTGTCACAGTTTCAAAAACACTTTACAAAAGGATAATGTAAAGTCAGTTTAGTTCCAGTTATTTCATTGGGTCATTTGGGTCTGGGTCACGATAATTCTTGGGTCAGCTGGGTCTGGGTCACGAAAGCGATTGGGTCATTTGGGTCTGGGTCACGGAATTTTCAAATTCATGGGTCGCCTTGGGTCTGGGTCAAATTTGCTTTTGGGTCAAGTGGGTCATGGGTCAGAAATAATGACCCAGTTTCCATCCCTGTTATGTACTCTTGGTTTATGCAACAGTGCGCAAAAGATTTCACAATATCACTTGCAATTCAAACATTCATTTTTTGTACCCAAACAGAAAAGTTACATATGCAATTATGCATATAAGCCTATTACAAAAGCAACATAAAAATCATTATAAGAACGAATCTCGAAGTTTCATGAGAATCGCCGCTGTATATATTAAAATCATGCTTCAAAAATTTTGGCGATCAGTTTTCCAAAGCAGCAAAAAGGATTCCTATTCACGCAAATAAAACGACAGCGATTATAGTACATGCGGTTTTGCTGTATTTGTATATACAACAAGCAAGAGATTTGTGCAAAAGGAGCTTACTTTGACCATATTTGCCCTAAATATAGGCCTGCTGCGAGCTTACAACATTCTTAAGAAAAGGGTATCTATACTTAAACAACGTCCCTTTCCACTTGCATGTTCAAAAACCTATACCAATCGACCATACACTTACAGATATCCCATTTACCAAAAAATTACCAATTACCTACCATGAAGGAAGATTTGGATTAGGATTAGCTGGGATTGGATACCAGCTCTTGCAGGTTCCAGCGAAGTTCAGTCTGTGGCAAACCTTCTTATAATGCATATTTGAATTGAAAGTTATATATAGTTATTGAAAGTCGTCTTCTGTTGAAAGTTATAGTTGAAGCTAATTAGTTACAAACTTAAAACTTAATAACAAAGCTATCACGGTAAGGCCTAACCTGCGTCACTTTAGAATAGCAGATATCACAACATCAAACACTTTGCGATATTGTTTTGAAAACTATAACGGCTGACCCTCCCCCAAAATTGACCCCCCCCCTTTAAGCATATTCCTATGCTGTTCTGGTGTGCTAAGGCTAGCAACGGACACTCTTCGGACACTCAATTGTACGGATCTTGTCACAGGCCTAGTAACTAAGATCCTGGCTCCTACTACTATCGGACGTATCATGACTCTTCGTAACAAATACGGGAACGTGAATAGCACATATCGCACAAAGCATATTGGCGAAGGGCAATAGCTAAATGTTGGTCTGGAATGAGATTTACTTATACCAAGATATATGCCTGATGCCTAAAATGTGCCAAACATTTTGCTGAAATTTGGAGACGGCCAGCATCGTCTTCACAGAAAATATTTGTAAATAGTAAAAAACTAATCAAAAAAGGGTTTTTAGATACTTTAAAAGTTTTGTACAGTCAAATATATATCACGTTTTTGTAGCAATTTTCAGAAAATATAAAAAATTGTGATTTTAGGATTTTTATAAAAAATACCTATTGGAACCGGACCGGGAAGTTAGAGACTTCATTAGCAAACTCATCACACAATATATATACCTGTTACCAAGAGTCCATGATTTTCTTCTATATATTAGAAGAAGAGTAAGCCACTAGAGGGCTCCTCTTCTTGGCATTGCGTAACGGTGCTCCGACCACAATACGCGAATGTTCCCCCGTTTGGTGGGGGGGGGGTAGGCAACAGCCAATCAGATTGCAGAAACCCCCTCCCCGTTTGGTGGGGGGGTAGGCAGGCTGATTCTGGCTTTTGAAAAAGGGGTCCCCGTTTGGGGGGGGGGTCGACACAAGAGGTCCCCGTTTGGTGGGGGGTATGCAAAAGGGGTCCCCGTTGGGGGGGGGTCACAAAAAAGTGGTCCCCGCTTGGGGGGGTCGCCAACAGCCAATCAGAATGAGCGAAACTTAGCTTGCTTGAGCGACCCCCCCCCCCCAACGGGGACCCTTTTGCGAATAGTCCAAAAACTACCGTAATCCTCTGCTCTACCCCCCCACCAAACGGAGGGGGGTTTCTGCAATCTGATTGGCTGTTGGCTACCCCCCCACCAAACGGGGACCTCTTTTTGGCTACCCCCCCACCAAACGGAGGGGGGGTATGCGATGTCGATTTGGTCGACCCCCCCCCAAACGGGGGAACATTCGCGTATTGTGGTCGGAGCACCGTTACGCAATGCCAAGAAGAGAAGCCCTCTAGTGGCTTACTCTTCTTCTTAATAATAGTGCAATTATGCACTCTTGCTGTTACGGTGCCTTTCACTACTGGAACTAGATTCAAATTAAAATGCAGCAATGTATATATTCAGCTTAACAGACAAATGTATTTGCGCGGAAACAACCTTAATGTCTGGTTATAAAGCAGCAATAGAAAATACTCAGACCCTGACGTTTCTCTGCAAAAACCTAATTTGCATAATTCCATGTCATAAAATTTCAAACACGTAGCATGTGTATTTTATAGGAGAAGCTATGAATACCATTGCGTACATGTGTAAAGCCCCTTAAAACTGATTATAGTAGACCTGCTGCGCCGAGGCGCAGCAGGAAAAACAGCAGTTTCACTTATATTTTAAAATAAGTGCTGCTATATTCTAGCTCACTGTAGGGTAAACTCGTACTGTATGGACACTAGCATAGTACGTATGGACAGCATTTCATTGTATTCACAATAACTAAGTCAGTGATTGGTCGTTTGAAATAATTGT
The DNA here is from genome assembly GCA_030248195.1 of Trissonchulus latispiculum. Classification (NCBI taxonomy): domain Eukaryota; kingdom Metazoa; phylum Nematoda; class Enoplea; order Enoplida; family Ironidae; genus Trissonchulus; species Trissonchulus latispiculum. Next base: position 4,137 of record JASAND010009578.1, on the reverse strand, counting down.
TGTACCATCTGTAAGAGCAAAACAAATTCTATTGGCTTTGAAAATTTCAGCAAGAACCGCCTAGAACTTCTCCAGTGATGCTCATTTATGTACCGATTGCTTGTAGGTACGACATTTTGATGAACATTTTGCGAAAACTTTGACCTCAATTTTCTTAGTCTAGCTTAAAATGTGTCTAAAAATGTTCTGTATGGAAATGCTCGTTAAAATCTGTTCTTTCTTGTGATCAAAAATTTGAAGCACAAGAACCACTTTCTTAGCTGCAATGCAATTTCAGTCTGAAAATTTTCATTAAGTCTTGTATGGACATCCCATCTGTCTTGTATGGGCATGCTCGCATTGTATGGACACCTATGTTTACACAGTACAGATAGGTTCTTCGCAACCTCTGAAACGCAAACTACTTTGTTTCAGAGTTTAATGTTAAAGTTAGGAAGTAGTGCCTAAGTCTTAAATTTAAAAATTTGACTTATTTTCAGAATTTAAATCTAATTGAAAACACATGAAGTTTTGAGACCTTGAGTAGATGAGCGAGAAGGAAACGAAGCAGGGAACAATAACAGATGTTGTTGGCCAGATAAATAATAATTACTAGTATATATATAACCTAAAACATATATAACCAAGAATACATAAATAGATAAGAGTAAGAAACTCTTATACTACCATGTACTAAGCATGTCAGGCATGCTTGGAGGTTTGACGTACGGAGGTCCCACTTTGCACTTTCATTTACACGCGTGTCTGTTTGCTGATTCGCTAACTAAGCTAAGGCTTACGGTAGGTAATTTATTAGTTATTTTTCTTAACTATTTATAACTTTAATTAGATTATTGCAATTAAATCTAATTCCACAACTATGTAGCATTTTTTCTGCTCTTTCCAATGACATAAAAGTTGTTGCATAATACAAAAATTCGTAGGAATGCAGTCTACAACAATTTTTATATCATTAGAAGGGGCAGAAAAATGCTACAAAGTTTTGTAATTAGTTTTTATATGCATTAACGTAATAAAGTTATTAAGTAAAATAACTATTAAATTAAACTATGAAAACAGTTTTCATTCAAATAAGGATTGCACCAAACAATTCTTCACAGTATAGTTATAACATTTGCTTGTATCAAACATAAGCTTCCCTGAAGTTCATGAAACTGTTCGAGTCAGACTTATTTGAGAGCTGGAAACTTTGTTATTTAAAATAAGACGCATTGAAAGTTTTGACTGATGTATTTAGAGGCTACAGCCTTAATCCAAAATATAACAATAAATCTTGTGCTAGGAAAGAGAAAATGGAAAACTGAAGTGAGAGACTTGAACTTAAAAATAAAAATATACTCTTGACATTATAGTTGGAAACAAACCAATGCCTCTTTTCTTTCGTAGCTGATACCCGAGAAATAACACACCCAGCACTTTTTAGTATTGTAGTTTTAATAGATCGGCTTCAACAGAAGCAGCTTCAGCAACAGCAGAAATAATTTGGTATGCAACTTATTCTACGGAAACCCACTCCGACGAATTATTCGTTAATAAAATTCCCTCCAGAATATCTTGCAGTCTGTTTGTTTAACGAAACTTTAGTTTTGATCTTCGGAATTTACGAATTCTGAAGATACGAAAATACTATAATTCAAACACTGATTTCGTCATATTGCACTGCATATTGTTTTGCAAAGGAGCAGGTGAACTCCTCACACTGAAGTAGCGAGGAGACGTGACATGGAGAAATCTGACTGGACGATGATGCAAACCAGTCTTTAAAATCTTCAATCTAAAGCATTCTTCCTGGAGGCCGTTTCGTATACACTATGTACATTCTGGGTTTTTGTTAAGCAATGGCATTACAGTACGCGGAACAGGTTATTTTCAACAACTGCAGGTTAATCTAATTACTGTCATAATTAGCCGTCTAGAATAATTTCCAAGAACGGAAGAGAGATCGCCGCGTCTATTTTTCGAAGAAAAATTACTGGAACTCTTGACAAGTACTGTACTCGAGAACAGTACTTGTTGTTCTGTGACTCTAGAGTTAACGGAAAACAGCATTAAACATACAACGGTTTGAAGTAGCCAATTCCAAGGTGATGTATAAAAGCCGGCCAGGCTCCGCCGACCCAGGGCCGGGCCAAAACTATATAAAACCCGGCCGGGCTGGAAACTATGTAAACCCGGTCAACTATAAAATGCTGTATATTTTGGGCCGGAAATTGTTTAAAACACGGCCCGAATTTCAATTTTAAAGTTTTGGGTCGGAGATGTTACTATAAACTACTTCTTGATTACTTCTTGATCCACCCCTTACTGTTTGATCCTGTCTGGATTATTCTTGAGATCAATTTTAGCGTGATGTGTTGATAACGCTACACACCTATATTTGAGTCATGGTTTCCAGATGTTTTTCTGTAGATTTCCTGCAGAAAGTTTCCAGATTTATTCGACTTCATGATCCATTCATCAAAAATAATCCATATTGTTTTATTACTGGAAATTACAAAAATTATAAGGGAAAATTGACCGAAATTTTACTCAAATTTAAGAAGACTTACATATGTACTGGCCAGTCTGTTTGCCGTCCGCTCATCAAGGATTAGAAGAGTCTACTAAAAGTAAAAGAACATTTTTCGTGGATCAACTACATTCTAATTTATGTAGAACTAAGAATTAGACGTGTTAGCAATTTTCTATAATAAAATTCTCGGAAGTTCAACTTAATATTTAATTTTTTCAAATGTGTAATACCACTGCTTCCCGTCCACTCAACCAGGACAGGAGTAAGCGCAATAACCTTAATGTCACTAATTTTTTTTCAAATGCACTATTTGATATAGCACATACAGTAACTTTCTTTAAAATGCAAAATTTAAATACTTAAGGTGGTGATTCCCTTTGGTCACGTAAAGTTTGCACCATTATTACTCATTCATTACTCATTCATTACATTCATTATCAAAATGTAGCTTGACATTTTCTCTTTTTAATGCATGCCACGAAACTAATGTTGCTTTTCTAAAATATTTTTAACACATTTTAGAAGAAGTATAATTTTCCAGAATTTTTGCAGACTCAAGTAACTTTTTCCGCGAGACATCTGTTATATCATTCGATACCCCCATCAAATAGCTGAGGACGATTTTTTATTTATTGTGAAAGCACTCTTCGTTACAGAGAAATAAGCTGAAATGTGTGCGTTACCTGTATTTTGCCTACTTTTTCCAAATTTGTCAAGCGATTACTTTAGCTAGAAAGCAGCAATCGGGGCAACTAAAAAATCGTCCCTGAGTATATTTTTGCAGAACACATTTGTTCAGTAGCAGCCCTCCAGCTTGCATGGTGAATGCTCCACAATCTTTGGAAAAAATTGGTCATGTTTTTGCAAAAACTACATTTTTATGATAGCAGCCCACAGGATAGCAGTTGGAAGACGATCATGCGTCGGTTAATTTGTCCCTGTGAGACCTTCAGGTCGACGCCCTTAGTTTGATTTTACGGCTTGCGCAGTTCAAGAAATGTTGGATTTTTTGATTTCTGCAAAAATGACAAGTTTTCGACGCCAAAACAAGAAAATAGGCTATATCCCACGGTAGAGAAAACCTAGAAACTTGCTTTAAAAACCAAAAATGTAGAGCTCAACAAGATCTTTTCAATGAGTATAATCATAGCTGTGCAGCGATTGCCTAAATGTCAAAAATCGGCGAAGACTGTAAAGCTCAATGAGATCTTTCGAATAAATATAGTCATAACTGTATAGCAGCTGCTAAATGTTCAGAAATTGGAAAATACCACTCTGACCGGAAATCTCGAATTTTTGTTCTGCCTGGAGGCAGAACAACTTACACGGAAAATAGTATGAATTGCACTTTGGAGGGATTCTCTGTTCAGTTTTTGCCTATCTTCAGCATAGGCTTAGTATAGTGCTGGCTAGTTTTTTTTAACCGGAGGGGGCGAACCAAGTTGCAGCAGCAGTTTTCAGAGGGGGTGGAATTGCATTTTTTTCGTTTTTAGTAGAGAAGAATGTGTAATGGAAAAGGCAAAATGAACCCTAAAAATGTACAGGAAAAGCTTAGCTTGTGGGAGATTGTGACTCTTGATGGAAATGATTTGAGCTCTTAATGAATGGCGTGCTTGTGAAATTTT
>JASAND010009576.1:0-19597 GCA_030248195.1 Trissonchulus latispiculum | reverse complement strand
GCGGTAGCAAGCAAAATTTCTTTCTAAATTTCGAAAACAAGGTATATTTTAAAAGTCCTAAGCAACTTACAAAATACGGTAAAATGTATTAAAAATTGAAAAATCTAACGGAATTTCAGCACCGAGAATACCAGTCAATGTATTTGAAGCATAGAAATTTCGAAAATCAAATATATACGTATATACGTATATACTAAAGAAAGAATGAACAGAAAAATACCACCTTGAAGGTCATCCAAGAAGGACCCATCAGGATAGAAAGCTGCAGGCAGTTAGTCCAAAATACAGGAGTGACGACCAAGGCGGTTGGGAAAAATACCAACATGACCAAAATCAGCTAAACACGAAATAAAAGGTGCAATACATCAAAAGTGAAAAAAAACACAAACACGTAAAAGTGAAAGGTGAAAGTGACTTCGCCAAAATCATTCGAAATTTGTATCCTGAAGTTACAAAAAAAGGAAAGTACAATAATAAATACGGATTTCAAAAAGGTACGTAAGTAAAAAGTGGATTTCAAAAAAAAGTGCGAGGTAACAAACTTTAACTTCGGTACAGCTGAACAAGGTGAATAATTGGTCAACTAAGAATAAACTGAATGGGGTAGATTAAAATAGTCTGGATAGAATTTATTCCAGATGAGACAGTAGTAACCAATCTGTGCTGCTGTACTTTTTTGTACAACAGAACATTTTTGGGATCACTTTTTAAATTTTTGTGCCGAGGTCGGCACAGGTAAAAACTGGGTGAACATGGCCTAATTTCAAACATACCTGAACCGTTTTTGTTCCCGTTTTGGTTTTTGGATTACGTATGGACAGCTCTTCCTTTACACATTGTTGTAACCTCTCCCGATCAATTTCATTTTTGGCTGTGCCGACCTCGGCACAGAATATCAAAATTTTGTACCTATTAAAATAAATTAACGTGAGAGTTCAAGAATGATCGAAAAATGCGAGGGTGAACACCTTTTAGGTGCAAAGCTATGAAATTTGCTGTGAAAAAGGAAAATGAAAAGTAGATGAATGAAAGAACCTCAAATAAAGATAAAAAGTAAAAATTAATGACGCTAAAACAAAAATCTTTGCAACAACACGAAAATTTGGATGAAACACAGGTGGGGCGTACAAGCAAAAGTACAAGAAAACACAAAAGCAAAACAAAATTACTGCAAAGAAAGTAAATTCGGGTTGAAATTTTTGGCAAATTTGTGAAACACCATCATACGTGTGTAAATCTCGTGAAAAATTCAACAAATTTTGTGCAGTCAATAAAGATTTTAAGACGGTCTGGCTAGGAATCGCGGGGGTAGGGGCTTTCACCCCCTCTTTTGGGCGGGATTCCGGTCTTGGAGAACCAATAACTTCAGAGAGATTTTCTGCTGTAGCCCGTAGATCGTTCAATTTGTAGGGGTCCACCCCCTCTTTTAAAGGAGCGGCCTCTACTTGACAATCACTTTTACAAGTAAAGACAAGGGCGCCTTCAAGGGAGGACTCGGCCAAATGTGTGTTGCAAGCTGAAAAAATTTGAGGGGGAGGACGCCCGCATTTTTTCATGAACAGGCCCAATTTGAATCAAGTGCACTTTAGGGGCAATCTGTGTCGGAACAGTTGATGGCATTTGAACAGCTGATGGAAGTGCAGCCGCTGCCGGGCACCTAAAATTGTGGTTGGCAGCTGGGGCAACTGGTTTGGCCCCCACTGCGACAGGCGCTGCCACAAGACGTGGAGGCGTCTGTAGCCGTGGACAAAGCGAAAACGGCTGCTGATACTGCCACTGAGGCTGATATTGCTGCTGGTAGTAGGCATAGGTCGGAACCGGCTGCGTCTGTACTGGCGGAAAGCAATATGCTGAATAGGGAGGGTGAAATGGGTAAAACCCCACCATATTGACCTGCGCTTGAATTTGAGCCTCAGAAGCTTGGGTATGATTTAAAGTGGCCCTTGAACGATTTTTATCCCAGCATCGATCAGAGTGGTGACCCCGTTTATTGCAATATCGACAGATAGGAGAACCCTTTTCTTTTTCGTCCTCCCATTCCTTCAACTCCTGCTGCAATTTTGACTCAAACCAGTTTCTCAACTCCCGTAGCTCCAGCCGCGTCACAGGTGTCGAATCAAGGGGGGCCACCCCCTCTTTTGGAGATTTTTGAGCTTCCACATCAAGATCCGGAGCAACATAGGCTTGAAAATCAGAAAAACCCGTTCTGGAATTACGAGATTCTAATTTATCAAGGATACATAAAATTTCATTCAATGTGGGTTCTCCCTTACCGAAACTTGAGGCCAAAGCTGACGCATATTCTGAACGAATTCCATCAAATAGTTGTTGCACGCAGTGCCTGTCCCGGTCAACCTCAGACGGCCAAATTTCCAAAGCTTGCAACTGCAGCTCCGACACATATTGACGCGCTGATTCTCCAGGCTGCTGAACCCGCTGGATAAACCGGTGGAATTTTTCAGAAACAGATATCTTGGGTTTAGGGAATTGTGTCCTCATCAAACGAACAAAATTATCAAACGATTCTACAGCACCAGGACCAATTCTAGAAGCAAATATAAGCGCTTTTCCCGACAGTTTGCTAAAGATCAAACGGGCCCAGTGATCTTTAGGAATTTGGTGAATTGTAGCAGCCGACACAAATTGGGGCAACCAGTCGTCGAAATATTCCAAAGCCGGTTCGAAACGAGGAATATCTTGCAAAATCGTCATATACGTACGATAAAGTTGGGCACTATGCTTGCTGACAGAACTATCGGTAGCACACATGGTAGGAGGGGTTGCAGTCTGCTGTTGCACCCCTTGTTGTAGCGAAAAAAACCCATAATTTTGATGGGTACCCAGGCCAATTTCCGGGCACGTCGGAGCCACTAACTGTTGAGACTGTTGATAGAAATACTGAGCGTGATCATAAACTGGACAATAACCCGATTGGCAGCCATATTGAGCTTCAGAAGGAAAACCTGGCTGTACGTACGTATACCGTTGATTCCGGCCATAATAATTTGGATCAAAATATTCCTGTCCAGCAGCCTGGGGAGGCAGCGCCATAGGTGGCGGAGCATTCAACTGGCACTGACATTGTGAAGGCCAGGAACCAGGCACTGCGTGATTAGGCACAGAAAAATTTTGACCCAAATTTTGGCCAGGTGGGGGCGTATTTTGACATGGGGGCGGACCCCCCAAATTCGGAATCTGAGGGCTATTTGACGCAGCCGAAATTACAGTAGCATGCCCAGAACCATAAAAATATTGATAATCAGGACTTATGGGTGCCCCCTGATTATTCGACACCTGAAGGAACGATGGGCCGGCCACAGGAGAAAAAACTGTTTGGGACACAGCAGGGGTTGAAAGGGGTTTGGGGGTGAATTCTAACGTATGAGCTCCCAAACTTTCAAAACGATTTTCAATAAGGGGCTCCTGGTCTTTTCTGTCGTCACACGACATATTTATAATACAAAACTGATTCTGACGACGATCCCAAGGCTTTCCCCCCGAAAAATTTGGACCCGGGTTTGGGGGAGGTGGGGGTGGATTCTGAGCTTGGGGGAGGGATGGTTGGAGTTGGGGGTTTTCTTTTGGGAGGGCACACCCTCCACTCTGTAGCTGCGTACTTCCCCCCATCATTGGCAGTTCAAATACTTTATTCAACCCTTGTGCATAAGGGGGACTCTGAGAATTTGCACCCAAAGTAATTTGGGGGAGGGGGAGGAGTGCCCCCCGTCATAGCGGCCCACGGGGGTTTTTAGCCTTGGTCCCCCGATCTACGACTGTTGCTTGGTTGCGACAATGTTTGTAAAAAGACTAAATCAAAAATCAAACTTTAGTAAAATCTGTAATTTAAGACAAAATTTTTGGTCAAGGTCACCATTTCCCGACATCTACCACATGACACGGTCGCCACATGTGAAGTTCGAGTATACGTATGTTAGTAAAATGCACTGATTATTAAATAAAATGAGTTGACTATTCTAATTTAGGATAAGACTTGATCACAAGGTAACTGTGTGGTGTGCGATGTCGAGAAATGCTGACCTTACCCAACTGAAAGAAATATTTCAAAATAACACAATTTACTGTCGAAATTACAAAATGCACCAAGCAAGACTCAAAATGACAATTTCCAAAATAATTCAACAATCGAACAGTCCGGAACGCGACAAGCGCCGGATGCGGTAGCAAAATCCAAACTACCCCGAAATCCCAAAAACCCGCCAAAAAGTTGCTCCACGAAAATCCCCGACCACACTCTGCAAAGATTCCCAACCAACTGCCTTGTTCAAGCTTGATATAATTTCTGAGATTAGCTAATTGACTGATGAATTTAGACAAGACTTGGAAAAATACTGAGCGTTTGCCAAACTTTATGAAGCTTGAATAAATTTGTATGTTTCTTGTGAGTGCTATCTTCACACTATAACTAGAATTCATTAAAATTTATAGAGAAAAGTGGTTGATAGCTTAGCTTTTGCCGTAATGGCTGCAAATGCGTGGCCTCCTGAAGCGGACTGATCAGTAAATCCTGGCCCAGGGGTTAGTGATTTTGACGTTTGTCGGCACAGGAGCCAGCAGGTTGCCGACTCCCCATTGTGCAATTTTGGAGTGACCGATTTGACTGAAACAGAAACAGCAGGAAAAAAGACGCAAAGAATTTATTTTAATTTTAAGTCCGACTAGAAGATTGAGCTGCTAACCTACCCTCACTGCATACTGTATTTATCCTGACCTCTACCATCCAAAGGAAAATTTCAATAATGTACCATATGCGTCTTAAAGCAGCCGTAATCCCACACTTCCCCGTAGGCAGTCTTTTAATGTCAATTCTGCCCGAAAAGAGTAATGAGCCACTTTGTTTCCAAAATCTCAACTGGTATCAACTTGCGTGTATCCTACCTTAATCAATATTGAAATTAAATCAAATTAATTTTTGAACTTTTCTTATTGACCCCCTAAACCATTACAATCTCAATCTCAAACTTTCAATTCTACAAAAGTTACATAAAACCAAGAACTTATCTTTTTTGAAGACACCTCTTCCTCCACGTGCTTGATGCGATCCCTTTATCGATATTTTTCTTTTTTTTTGAAGTTTGAGAACAGCCAAATTTGATATGACGTTTTGCAACATTGAAATTGGGGGTTAGCAGCTTTGATGAAATATTCAGAAAACTGTAAGGCCTAATTCAAAATTCTGCTTCGTACAAATCACAGTTTATGACAAGACATTTCGAACGATACCATTTGATTCTGGTTAGCTCTGCCCGATGTCGAGATTTCTCTGACGCAGAAAACTGGACTTTAGAAAAATTTGGGAAATTCGCGTTTTTCGATATACAGTGAAGTAATTTTTGGAGAGTCATTGATTATATTATTCGATATCTCTATAAATAACTGGGAACCCTTTTTAGTTATTATGAAACCGCTCTTCTACATAAATGATTTTTCTTGAATAAAGCTTTTTAAATGTGTTTTAAGATAAAGCTATGAAAAATAAAGTTTTTACTTGGACAAGCCGTATTTCCTTAAAATTGCGCTTTTGTCTAATTGCTTAAAAAATTTTAGCAGTGAATACAAGGAAACTATCAAGAATTATTCTTTACTATGCCGCATTAACTTTATCTATAGATCACGGTAAGATTTGTGCTAGTGTGAGGGCCTACATAGTCAGAGTTCAATTTGACCTTGAATTTAGCATTGTTTCCCATTAGGACAATCTTTTCAATTTCTGCAGCTTTGACTGTTTCGTTAGGGCACTGTTACTTTAGGGCACCGTTCCGTTAGGGCACCCTTTACGTGTTTCTTCGATATTTCATACTATTTGTTCGTGTTGTACTGGATGGCTATATTGAATAAATGTATATAGTTAAGTGAATTTAAAATGTATATAGTTAAGTGTATTTAACAATTAATTAGACAGTTAGTTAAAATGTATAGCCTGTATAGTTTAAAGTACAAAAACAAATTTTTGCGAAATAGTCGATTTCGCAAATATTATTATTTCAGTACGGTTCATATTAGAACAGTCTAAAAGTTTGCAATTTTAATTGTTTTAGTATTCTTATTCTAATTCTATAATTCTTATTTTTAAAAATCCGAATTTTTTCTTTCTTAAGTATTGCCAAAGTTTTGCTGAAGTCATCTTCAAGTGCTTATGCAAAATGCAAACTTATATAGAGAGAAATTACAATTCCTAAACAATTTAAATTTGGAAATCATACTAAATGCTTTTAACAAGTTAATTGTTACTAAACAGGGAGAAATAGATGATACGTGTACAGAGGAACAATCACAATGACAGATTTTGACATTTTGACAGGTGTAGTTTCACCCTGGCACAAGTCTCACTGAGGCACAATTAGTCTCACTCAGGCACAGTGAGTCTCACCCAGGCACAAGTCTCGCTGAGGCACAAAAGTCTCACCCAGGCGCAAAACGGTCTCACTGAGGCACACAGTAGTCTCACTGAGGCACAATTATTTCAAAAACCAAGTGTGCATAGATTCTGACATTAATTTGATACCAAGCAAGATTAATGTAATTTTGCAAAAATGTAATATTTGCGTTTAAACTAAACTAATTAATCGGAAAGAATTTGTTTGTTAGTATATATCCCCACCCCCGTTGCCTTTGTTTATGTGTTAAAGCCAAATCAATCCATGTGTGTAATAATTACGCCATAATTCCTGGAATTGTCTGGTATTTAGCCTCCCCTATAAATAACCACTACTTTCTTAGCTACCTATCCCGCTGCCCGCACAACCAGCACCATAACCACTCGCCGGGGTAGTTGACCAGAAAAGATTTGCTGCCTTGTTGCTGCGTAGAACATTTTCAATTGAAAACTAAGGGATTCCTGAGGCGTCACCTTCCATACATACAATCTGAGATCTTCCACCTTTACTTTGTAGGCTGTTCCTTCACTCATCAGGGCAAATTTATCTGAATTTCTGTGTAATTCGATTGTAATTTCGGTATCACTTAACATATATCTGTCTTGTTTGAACAGGTCACAGTGTGAAGGAGCAAGCAATTCCACTCCCTTATTCGTCATGAATGGCTTTCCCAGCCATTTCATAGCTCCAGTTGACATATCATTAAAATTTCCTACAGTGTCTTTGTAGAACATAGCCAGTTGTCGATGAGTTGTCTTGGCGTCCCAACCATAACTTAACAATACTTCCAAATACGCCTTATAAGCGTACAAGGGTCCACTGTTTTCAATCTCTTTGTCACTAAGTTTGACAATAACTCTCTCGAATAGTGTGGACCCAATCAACTTAATAGGAGCGACTGTGGCCTTGCTCTTGTCTACCCTGCCACTGGCCAATGTCGGGTATTCCAGGTCCTTTTCATCTTCCGTGACAATTTTGATTTTCAAATACAGATAATTTTTATTCAAATCCTGCATAAAGGAATCCTTTGGCACATGTAATCTGTACGGACCATTGTCTGTTACTGGATTCTGGGGATAATATTCTGCCCAGTAGCCTTTTTCGACAGCAACTTGAGTAGGAGGAAGGGAGAATAGATCCAGTTCACTTTTGAATCCAGGATATGACTGCGCGTCAAGCTGTTTAGCCATTTCCAAACACGTCAGATTGCAGTGTTACTCTACGTCTCTTTCTTAGCATTCTTATGTCTTTTGCCGGTGGTCTATAACCAATGCCTTCGCCCTCTTGCTGCAATTCGTCACCAACCTTGCTCAGTGTGCGTCCCAACGCTTGACGGCTAAGCTTCTTCAATGAGCTGTTTATGTCTTTTTGTTCATTAAGATAATCTCTTTCAACTTCGCTTCCTGTTCTAAGCGCCTCCTTGCCGATATGAACACCAACCTTTCTTACAGTGGGCCAGACAGCTCGAAAAAGGCCCTTGAAGAAACTTCCAATTCCATAGCTCCTTTGATAAGGTTGGCCGGAATAAGTAGGAAGTGTGCCTCCTGTTTGCAGAAGCGCATCTTCCCAAGTCTTTATACTTTCTGGATAGTAGGGGGTTCTCATTGTCTTAACCTTCTAAAGTGTAGCTTGACAAACACTTTTCCAAATGAAAATTTAACAGGCTTGCCACTGTCATCGTTTATATTAATTTCAATGGAACTAAACTCCTTCTTCAACACAGGCACATAGTGAGGATTATGGTATTCTTTGCTTACACTATCACCATGCTGACCTTCAACATTAACTACTCTGATCAATGGGGCCAGCGCATTACCGACTACTTGAGGGGCTACCACGTCGCAGTAGACGTATAATGAATAAAAACCCCCTTTCATATCAGGCTCTCTTTCTGCTGCAAACTACAACAGGTTGTAAGCTGTAGCGCTGTTTAGTGCTATTTGTTTGCCTTCCAAAGACACAATTTTGTCAACCGACCGCGTAGTTCTTTGATTTCCCTAATTAAAACCAAGCATTTGATACAAATCATCGCTCAGTCTTTGATAGTAGACAAACCTAACCTTTTTTGCTGGTATAGTTTATACAACTCTATGTCTGTATCCATCAAATCTAAAGTGTATTGGGACTGCCTCCTGGGTCCTAGGATGGCGCATATTGAGAATAGTGAAATTTATCGCCTGACACGTGCAATAACTGAAGTGACAGAGTGCCCTAACGATACAGTGCCCTAATGGGAGACAATCGAATTGAGCTTCTCTATTGCTGAGTGAGTCCAACTGAACTCAGCTGGGAGCCACTTAACGCTTTAAGAAAAGTCACTACAGGTTTAATTTTGTTGTTTCCCCATCACAGGCACAGAAGTTAATTAATTAATTAATTAAGTAATTCATCAATTATAGTTAATTCTGAAATACGCACGTCAAAATTAAATCTGAAACTCATCATTGTAAAAAAAGTTACAAAGTTTGATATGTGCAATAAATGATACTTATAATGATATTAGCTAGCTTGAAGTAGGACTTTGTCACTCATAACTGAAGTAATATACTTAAAGTTTACAATTGTCGCATCAATCAGCGAAAGTAATATTAATGGAATAGATGCTTTTTGAAATGTTAGCATCATTTGTATCCATAAAATCAGGATTAAACTGGCGGATTAAATGGATTAACTTAAACAGATTAACTTAAACGGATTAAAAGTGTAATAATACGGATTAAACTACTTAAATCACTTAATTTAACCCGTTTAAGCTAATCCGTTTAAGTCGTGGCTCAGTTTAATCCTTCTAAGTAGTTCAATCCGTGATTTTATGAATTCACGTTTTTAATCCATTTAATCTGTTTAGGTTAATCCGTTTCAGTTAATCCGTTTAATCTTTTTATGGAAAGACGTTATTATTACATTCAGTTTGCAGCATACAGTTTACAACTAACAATAGTATTTTGATTGAGATTTTAAATTTTCTTTGTAGATTTCCGATAAATTCTAGTTTTCCTTAAAATCCGGACAAATTCATCCAAGGCAAAGATTTTTACAACATTCACTGAAACAAAAGCCAAATCATAAATACAATGCAAAAACATAATCTTTATTTATATACAATTTATTATTATATAAACAACAAGGACAGCCAACTAGATTCTTCCAGTAATTGGAAATCGTTTCCACAATTCAAAAATTCTGTCTTACAAGGGATTGCATCCCATACTTATTAGTTTATGTGATCAGATTTTATTAAACGATGTGGCTTGAAATGCTACAAAAAAGTTTTCTGATTTGGCTTTGGCTTGCCAGAAATTCCTTATTTCTCAGCAAAAGAAATGCTAATACTGGAACTGATTTTGGAATCTTTTACCAAACTTGGACTGTTTACTGTAAAGATGCCAGATTTCTTTGATTCAGGATCTTCCATTGATTCTCGCTTATGCAAATTAATCGGGAAGAAAATTCGGAATACAAATATTCAATTCGGAATCTGTCTGATTGTCTGCCTTTGTACAGCACCATTAAAGCAAAGCATTGTACGTGTTATTGCATACGTCCCTGCAACTAGTATTCTTAATTTAGAGATGGTAAAGGAAGGAACTTTTCAACTTTAACTCAAAATGAACTAAACGATTTTCACGAAAAGGCCCTGTTCAATTCTAGTCAGCTTTTCGGTTCCGTATCTGGCAAAGGTATTCGATCATTCCTAAAACATGACAAGCATTCAAAACCGCAGAAATAGTAAACAAACCTAGACCCGATCCTACATTAAATGACTTAAAGTTACTAGATTTGGTCGATTATCAGAATCAAAAGCAGAAACCGCAAATTATATATAGCAAATACATATATTCGTTATCTCCAATGCCGAAAAATTACAAATTTTATTTCACCTTTAAGAAAACAATTTCTGAAAACAGTTTTTTAGCATAAAGCTTGACTTTAACGGACGTGGCGTGATAAACTAGTTTCTTTGAAAGTTTTTCCATCAATTTTTGGAGCCTCCCGTAGCTTGACGGCAATTTTAACATTTTTTATGGAAAATGGAATACAATTTGGATAATTTGGTGCAATTTCGATTGCGCCCAGTTTTGGAATTTTATGCCCAATTTTCTGGCAGTTAATGCAGTCTAGCTCACTGCACTTGGATCCTGGATTTTGGTGCCTGACTCGCAGCTGGTTTGACACATTGAATCTGAGGTCCGGCTCACTGCTTTGGATGGAATAGCGACTTTGTCGCACTTTAAAAGTTTCAATTATTATGAATTTTAGGCCCCATTTAATATTACATTAAATAGGTTGCGAAAGATGATCTGAGATTAGGGGGAGGGACTTTTTCTGGGGGGCCCGGATACTGCGAAATTAGCTCACAATTGAAAATTTCTTAGGTTAGAAACTTTGAAATCTGGTCGATCCTTTTCTCCAAAATTGATTTCTTGACCCCGCCACAGACTAAAATACACAATTAAATGGTAAACAATACAAACATCCCAATCAACACAGTTTAAAATTATCACACGAGTTGGAGGTTCTAAGCGTTAGATCAAATCTCATACAGTTTTCTTGTACTTTAAAAAGTTCATAGACGACTAAGCACCAGGAGAAACCACATTTTTTTTCCTCAGAAAGGGAAAATTTTTAGTTTCCAAATGAAATTCCTAAAAATATACAAAAGCAAAGTGCAACAAATTAGGCAAAATTACACAAGAACTTCGCTGTTACTGCACTTCCTTCAGAATTAAAATACCGTGCACAGAATTGAATAATCCAAACGTTCCTGTTAAATAGTTCATAATGCCCATTTCGCCGTCTAAAGTGCTCGCATTAGAGCCAATTTAAGCCAGAAAAGGTCTCCCAGCCATTGCAATTTACTGGCGGCAGGTGGCCTAAAAATTGTTTGAACTTATGTTCTCAGCTGCAGCATCACAAAATCAAGTGTTTTTAGTTTAATGGCAAGCTTCCGGTCTACCATGTTTCGTCCTCAGAGAAACCAGAATCGAGTGGGGACTCCCATGACCATCTGGACCAACTCCGTAAAGAGCTTCAAGATTTACGTTCGCTGTGGGAAAAGGGAGAGATATGAGACCTCGTTTTGAGGATAAAAGTAAGGAAAAGTGTCTTCACAGCGGCAGGAGGGGCCATGACCATACCTGAACGGGAGGTCAAATTTCACTGACCCTTGTGGAAGCAAATTTTGGTACCCCTTGTGAGAGCGATTTTTCTTTTGGGTACCTTTGAAAGCAGTTTTTAAGCGATTTCTGCCATTTTTTAACAAAAAACAGCGATTTTTAGCCAAAAACATTTTTCGGACGTTTTTTAGCAAACAAGTGACTTTAAGCGAAAAAGTCCGGGAAGCCGGAATGTTTTGGAAATTTTAGTCGTAAAACCTATTTTTTGGTCAATTTTCTGACCCCTTGTGGCCAATTTTCTTACCTCTTGTGGGAGCAATTTTGCGACACCTTGTGGACGGCTTCGCCGAGGGGGGGAACTTCCGACTTACGACTTACCCCCTTCCCCACCCCCCCCCCCTTGTCCACCTATGGCCATGACCCAAATAATTGTAGGGACAAGTACCCGCAACTGGCCCCCGGTGGGCTGGAAGGTTCGACCCCTTCCCCGGTAACAAGTGGCCGGTGTTACACACTATGTACCGGTTTGTCCTCAATTTTGTGCCCAACCACCAGTTTATTCAGCTCTACAAGCTGTTCCGGTCCTTAGCGTTACCCGCTCTTCCACCATCTTCGGATCCGTATGGGTACCCACAGTGGGAAACAGCAACGCCAAAGGCAACGATCATTCTGCTTCTCATGGGCCCACTCCCGTTTTGCCACAACCCTTGGCTTTGTCTTCAGCGCCATTGGTGCGGGGAGTGGTAGCTCAACCGCTAGCGCCTTTACTACCACAGCATTTTGCACCTACTCCTATGGGGGGTAGGCCCCCACCAGGTGAAAAGTCCCTGCACACGTCAACCAGGCACAATGTGGGGTACATTGAATCTGTCTCTCCCAAATCTAAACCTCCTGTTTTGGGGGTAAATTCGTTTGCTGATTCGATTGTAGATCGTAGTGCTGAGATTATTTTTATAATTCAGGCAAAGTTTCTTATGTTATCTGCAATCCAGTTACATACGTACAATACTATGCGAAAACATGCAAAAGCTTGGAATGGAAGCAACAAATTTCTGAATTGCTGCTGATATGTGGCCAGATAAATTTAACCGTGCAGACATATTTTGTACCGAGCCGCTGGTTCCTGGGTCGGGGAGTAAATCTGACTCTCACCTAACAGGGGGCCTTGAACTTTCTTCCCTGCTTTCTCTGGATGCTAATCCTCCTCTATCGACTCTGACGTTTTGACAACAGACTGTGGGACTCACACAGCTTCAGCAGCAGAGTGCGGTGGGTGACACTACCTTTGTTGCTGGGGCGTGTGGGGCATGTTTGGGTGTGCGGCCGATCTACCACCCTGATCTGTCCCGGAGGGCGGAGGCTCTAGGAAAGCCCCTATATTGTTTATTGGTTACTTCCATCTGCATTTTTCTGTGTTTTCTGACACTTTTCTTGACAGTAACGTCTTTTTCTCATGCATTTTGGACAACAGGGGAAATCAGCTCAAAAAGAGGGGGTACTCCCGACCAGACATGTGCAGGAGGGGACGTTCTGGGGGGGGGGGTGAAGGGCGGCCGAAGGCCGCCGAAAAACCGGATTTTTACGGTTTTTTACCGGAAGAATCCGGATTCTGGGGGGGGGGGGGGGTTGAGGGACCCCTCTGGGGGGGTGAGCTCAGGTCAACCCCCCCCCCCCCCAAAGCACACGTATGCTCCCGACTGTACCCTGAAAAGAGGGGGTACCCAAAAAAGGGGGTAATGGTGGGTTTACCTCAAAAAGTGGGCGGTAACCCTGGAGTTTGCTCACAAAAAGGGGGTTACCTCCAAGGAGGATTCTTTTTCTGGAATTGTACCGGAAGCATTTTTGATAGTCAAGATGAACCTCCAGAATTGAAATTTGTCCAATATCTGGCTAAAATTCTATCTGAACCTCCTGAACCTCTGTCAAACTCTGGTTAATTTGGTCTTGTGTGTGGGGAGAGTCGGCTACGGGGGGTGAAGGGGGTCGACCCCAGCCTCCCGAAATTGTATCCTTCTCCACAGGTGGATCAGGGTGAACCGGGGCACGACCGGGCCATCCTGGCTACCGATTCAATTTTGTCAAATTCTCTCTATCTCGACAATTCGGCCTTTGCTTCCTCTAAAACAAAAACTGCATATGGTCAAAATTTTTCTCTAGAACGCACTCAATATTCTCCAGAGAAAGTTCATGTGAATAGACCCAAGTCGTTTCCTAAGGGCATATCACCCCACAACTAACTTTGTATACAGTTTTCGTATATTTTGCACCCCTTAAAGAACGTATGAATCTCATATCACTGGTGTCAATAAATTTGTGAGTCACTTTACTAGCACCTACCAATACGCAATTATCGTTTTATCACCTTTGTCAACTGTGTATACGTATGTGTTTTTATTTCTGTTTAGGTTTAATTTTGGGTTTTTCTGTCAAGGCCAATGCTTTTCTACCACTTTCGGAGTCTTATGGTTAATTTTGCTTCTTGTTTTAGGTTTCATTTGTGCTTTTCTGTCAGCTCGCTATATGGAAGTTTTATCCGAAATATCACATTTTACGATTTTTTTTGAAGTA
This sequence comes from Trissonchulus latispiculum, assembly GCA_030248195.1. Lineage (NCBI taxonomy): Eukaryota > Metazoa > Nematoda > Enoplea > Enoplida > Ironidae > Trissonchulus > Trissonchulus latispiculum. The sequence goes on along the minus strand of JASAND010009576.1, from coordinate 5,517 downwards.
AAGTTTGTGGCATATCTGATCATTTTCATTGAATACGTACAATGTCAAAATGTACGAAACGTCCAAATTTCGAAGCCTTCGATTTCTGAAATTTCTTTTCCCTGTGTTTTTCTCGATTTTAAATGAAATTTTAAATGTACATACGTGGGGTTTTACAACATAACTTCCGTCAGCAACCTTTTTTCAAGTTTTCGTCAACGTCGTGTATTTGCACTTACTTATTTTCTTCTATGTTTGCACCTATTTGCTTGGTTCTTTCAGGTCCTGCCAATCTAGCGCTGCTTCAGTTTCCGTGGACTACAAATCCTCTTCCTGGTTCTTTGGAATTTGGTTTTGGATTTGGTTTGAATTTTGGTTTTGGACAATGGATGCATTTTCCTCCGGCTACATCAGGTTGTTTCATTTCTTGGCATAAAATTTAGATTCTGAAGTTTGATTTATATTTAGAGTCATGGTCTAAAATTTCATTTGTCTTGAGATCTTCATTTTGCCTATAGATTTTTGGATTACTGTTTTCCTGAACATTTTCCTGAACTTCAACATCTGAGGGGATTAAAGACTTCCTATCTTGTGTGAATCCATTTCCTTAGATTTTTTGCAAGCCTACGGGTGTCATCCTCTCAAATTAAAGTTAGCAGAAATTCCTTGTTCACAACTTTTCTCCGCCAAATGAAATTGCTTTAAGTCTCAGGGCAGATTGTCCCGACGTTTACGTTTCTCTTATACTTGGGCGCTATGCGATATGTTTACCTTTCACCTTTGTTTAGATTTCACTCCTTTATGATAGGGTCTCGGGGGGATGAATCGTTCTGTTGCCCCAAGACTGGGAAACAAAGTGACTCATCTTCCCGGTTCCGGAACGTTTGTCTGGTTTAGATCAAAATTTTACAAATTCTTACATTTTATTCTTTTCTTGTCGGTGTGGGTTTCCGGGGGCGGTTGCCTAAGACTGTGTCGTTCTCGGGTACTCACACTGCGGGTTTGTACTACAATTAGGGGCTTTGGTTTGTAATTGTGCGCTTGGAATCTTGTCTTTGTTTTGTAGTTATGCAGTTTGTTTTTCTGAATCCTTAATTTGTTGCATTGTGATTACTTTAAGTCTTCTTTTGTCTGTTTATGTGATGCCTGGGCTTGTATTGTGTCCGAATTCTCTCCCCGTTTGCGCCAGGCGTGCCTCCTTGGTGGATGTTGGTGAGAGTCACTTGTTCTCTGGTCCGGTGACGCCCCGGCTGAATTTTGGGCTCTTTACGACCTGTGCTGTTTGGATGGTATGGTCCCGCCACCACCAATGACATTGGGCGACTATGGTCCCTTACCATTGATTACTGGACAGATGATATCTATGTCGGCGGGCCATTGATTTTATGTGGTCTGGTCCGTATGTATCAACTTCCGCTACTTTGGGCCACCTGAATCCGTTTGTGGGCCTTCTACTGCATTGGTTAAAATCATATTTTACTCTGCCCTCTTATATTTCTAACTAAACATGCCTGATTTGCTGTGTTGATTTATAATTTGTATTGTTAGTCCCGTATTATTCACTCTGTCGGGTTGTTTCTTATATCGGACGGCCTTCTACGCTTGGTGCCGGGATTGTGCTTGGATTCCTGGCTGGTTTATTACAAGTCTGGACATGTACTATTTTCTGGCATGACTTGCTCTGCGGGATTCTTCTTTTTGCCTTGGACAGTTCCGTGTTGTGCCGGCCTATTTGCTACCGATTAACCTATTGTTTATACTGTCTAAGGTCTGAATTTGCCTTTCCGAACTTAATAAACTGTAGGGGTTTATTTTGTTCTATGTCTACCTTTTGGTATGAACTGTTGTGGCGGGCCCACCTTCCTATTCGGTCTTGTGTTCCCAGGCTGGCGTAGGCATTTCTGTTGGCAGCCTTTGGTCTGATAGGTGGCACTAACTCTGCCATCCCTTGCGCACTCCGTGCGACCAGTTCGGGTGTTTTCCCTGGTGTCCAATGAATGGGCCAACCTGTTGTTCCACTGCCCTTGGATGATGCCATGGCTTCCGGCACGCCTTTGGACGTTTCCACCCACCCTGTGTTTTTGTCTCTAATAATTTGTTGTGTTATCTACATTCCTAGTTATCACTTTCCCTTGCGTATCCGAGTGGGGGGCTTGTCATTGTCAGGGATCCGTAAATCTATCTTTAAATTTTCTTTCTTGTTTGGCGCCCCCGAGCTATCTTTCGTTGCTACCTAGGTTTGTCGGGCCGACTTCTTCGCTGTGATCTTGTTGTGCCATATTTCGTTTGGCTTTTTCTTTGTTTTTGTCATAAATGTAATGTTGCCTTAATAATCTGTTCTGCCATTGGATTGTTTGTCAGTAGGTTAGTAAGTACAGTAAGTAAGTATAGTTAGTATAGTTTGTCAGTTTGTTCAGTCAGTTGAGTTTCGGTCACAGCCGACACAGCTTTACCCAGTCGCACTCCGCAGAGTCATTCTGAGCTGCCTGTGAGCCACGTAGTTCATAGGCGGTGGGTATCGTTTGGCTCCACTTTTACTGTAAGTGATTTCGTAACATCTTGTTTTATCACTAAAAGTACTACATGCAAGAGCAACACTAATGTAATATTTGTTTTACCATTGCCCTACTGTGACACATGTTGTAGGTAACTAGATGAAAATAAGCAAAAAGCTACCCACTACGTTAACAAAGAATAAACAAAACCTTGACCAGGATTCGAACCTGGGTTATTGCGGTCACAACGCAATGTCCTAACCGCTAGACGATCATGGCCGACTTTCTGGGGACGCACTTGAATTCGGCGTCTCATGCGTTATCCACTACATTCAGTCAGCATCAACTGCAAACTGCTGAAGTGACTGGAGTGGGAACTATTAATGCTAGCGAGCGAAGAACTAAGCGTGGGTGCTTGATCTGTCCTGAGAGACGCAGTCTTTTTGCGTTTCTGAGAGGGAGTGCTTTCCCCGTTCATTCGTTAATTGTTGCGAGACGTAGAAAACGATCTGGGTGCCACGCTGTCTGCGCAAGACATCCAAAATCTTTCTACAGTATTGAATGGGCAGAAAGAAAACATGAGACAACTCTGCGACGTATAAGTTGGCACATTGTTTTGTCTGGCAAATCAAATCGTAGCAGGTTGCTGTTTATAAGGAGGTTTGAAAAAACTAAGCCCTGATTTAGCAGCCGCGGAAATTAGGGAACTAGATGAAAATTACATACCTGAACCAATTTCTTTGTGCTTAATCAAAGGAATGAAATCCAGAAAATTGCATACTTGCTATACCTGCCAAATGCGTTGGGGAGGATAACTCTGTTGCCGTTGGCAGGTAAGCATGTAAAACGAGCAGAAACGGAATACCAAAAGCGTCTATTAAATCAGGATGGCCGAGTGGTCTAAGGCGCTGCGTTCAGGTCGCAGTCTCTATACGGCGGGGTGGGTTCGAATCCCACCTATGACAAAAGTTTTTACACCAAGAACGCTGCTGATCTCGAAGATGTGTTGTAATAATGTTCGCAAAGTGTGATTATAAAGAAACAGTCTTGAGAGAACTAAGGTTTTCGACATATCTATCTATTCATGTTGAAAGCAGGACGGATTTCTGCTGTCAGCCAAACAGTCTGTCCTTAATCAGTTGGTTTAGGGTTAATCAAGAAGTAGCGAATAACATTATCAATGAATATTAAACACAAACATGCCGTGACCAGGATTCGAACCTGGGTTATTGCGGCCACAACGCAATGTCCTAACCACTAGACGATCATGGCCGACTTTCTTGAATTCTGCTTACCGATTTCTGGGGACGCACTTGAATTTGGCGAATAATACGTTATCCACTATATTTAGCCAGCATCAACTGCAAACTGCTGAAGTGACTGGAGTGGGAACTGTTAATGCTAGCGAGCGAAGAAATAAGCGTGGGTGCATGTTCTGTCCTGAGAGACGCAGTCTTTTTGCATTTCTGAGAGGGAGTGCCTTCCTCCGTATATTCGTTAATTGTTCCGAGACGTGAACACGATCAGGATGTCGCGCTGGCTGCGCAAGGTATCCAAAATCTTTCTACAGTATTGAATTGTTAAATACTCGCTACGCGAAGTGTATGTCACAACCCTTTTTAGTGATTTCTTCAGTCCTAGTGTGTATTAACTTTGGCTTCGCTGATGAGTCACCAGACATGTCTAGACAGCTTCTTGTCTTATGTAATCAGTTGGAGTTGATCTGTCATGCAGTATAGTTGTGCCTGAGGGCTTCTCTCGTCTGTTATATATATTCCATTATTATTTGCAGTGCTTTATGGTATCCATTCATTAGTAAATTCGTAAGTCTTTATCAGTAAATCAATATGACTCTTTTATTCTTTTACTAGGGAAGGCTTAGTAACTAAGTAGGGTTCTATTTTGTGACTAGTTGCACTCTAGGCTTTTACCTGCAATAGATTCGCCTCCAAACTATCGGTTAATACCGGACTGTTAGCCGGTAGTTAATAGAATGGGCAAAAAGAAAGCATGATACAACTTTGTACTTTACAAAGGTTTCGGTTCGGACTGGCTGGTCTGCTGTGAGGGTTAGGGTCAACCCGGGTGATTCTCTTTCCCGGCGGCGAGATAGTCAACCTGATTGAACCTTTTGTGGTTTTTGGTTTGATAGCCTATAAATGCTGCCGTTGTTCCTAATCCTCCGCTGTTAGTGTTGGACTTCATGGGTGGGACCTTTTTGGTTTGGACTTCTTAGTCATTTTGACTGAGCTTGGTGCAGCCCTGGATTTGGCACACCAGTTCCCCATCGACCAATCCCCCATTGAAATTTCACTATATCAGTATACTTACTGTTGCAATAGTTGTGATTTTTGTATCGCGGTTATTTTTTCTAATTTATAGAAATTGTTTCTGTCTTTCATTTTTTGTATTGTAACTGATTTTTGTAATTACCAGTATTTATTCATTGTCTAGTGACACAATGAGCCATGTTATCGTAGGTTCCGAATGTTTGTCCCGAAGTTCAGGTATTTTTGTTCAAAACGTTAGTCTCTTTGTGAGGCGGCTTCTCGTAGCGGTCATTATTTTTCTGTCTTGTATATACTTTGTGTCTTGTGCGTATTTTTGCTTTACCCAGGCAGGTGACCGGTAGTGGGCCCGTGTGTGTTGTTGTGGCGCCTAGCCTTCCATGGCGTCTCTAGGAGGTTCTCTAGTGTAGTTTTATGGTTTTGTCAAAATTTTTAATTTGACGTTTTATCCTACTAGTACGTCTGTTGAGCGTTGCCGAATTTTAATACTAACTTACCAATTCTGTGGACCGCGGCGAGGGCGCGCGCTTTCAAAAGAGGTGGGTATTTTAAAATTTTTGTTTGCAAAAAGTCTACGAATTTCGGAACAAATATGCAAATTAAAATCGACATTTTCGTAATATGCAAATTAGTTTTGACAATATAAAAGGAGTGGAATTTCCAACATTTTCGGTCACTTTGATTGAATCCAAATTCACCCAAATCTGGAGAAGCCGATGATCAGGACATCAAGGTTAGAGGTTGGTTGGAAGGGT
>JASAND010009575.1:0-40888 GCA_030248195.1 Trissonchulus latispiculum | reverse complement strand
GGTATTCACAAGAACAATAGATAATTACAAAGATTGCTTGGACGTTCACACACTACACTCTAGGTTCCGAATAGCTGATTCCACAAATAACCACCAATAACAATTCCAATTCCGATCGCGATTCACGGTTTTATGCGTTTTCTTAACTTTTTGGCTTTTACTTCATCCGTAACATTACATATGTATCTTCAATCAATATGAAGGCTAGCAATAGCATTGTATACTACGTAAACATCAAAGCTTCCAACTTGTATCAGAAAGGTAACAGCATTAGAATTAATATCATATTTCGCTTCATCATTAAGCAGTGGTACTGCCACTGCACTAAGCCATAATAGTTTACTATGTGTGCGTTTTGAAGCAAGCAACGGTTTGCCCAGTTTATGAATTATTAAGGAATTCCCAGCAAACTGAAAATGAATTTTCCTGAAATTACCGTAGAACCACTGGCCGTGCTATATTTCGGAGCCTGGATTAACTATGTAACTTTGTCAGTTTCCTCTATTTATCAGAAAATTTGTAGACAAAAATTTGGCCAAACCGTTAACTGTTTACGACTTAATGAATTTCCTACAGTCCAAGATACCGTACAGCACGAGAGTGCTACGTGGATACTGTACATTAATGTTGCCTACACTGTTACATCCTGCCCTGCCTGCCTAATCCTAAGCGCTTGGGCAGATCGCAATGGACGCAAAATGAACATGCTACTATCTTTAGCAGGTAGTTATAAATGCTTAGTTCGGTAGCTGCTAGCAATCTGGTGGATTAATGGATTATTAAATTCCAACTGCAAAAAATTTTTGCATTTCCGAAACATCTATTTTTGGAAATTTTAGTCTGGCGAAATTTTGAATCTTTTTGGGCAATTTTCTGTACTCTTTGAGGGATCAATTTTGTGAACAATATCTCAAACAGGAGACTTCCACTAGCCATTTCCGCACACTTGCCTTATGAATTTTGAATTTGTAGCAAATTTCAATTTTACTGCTTATAAGAAGCTAACACTTCGGATTCTAAATCTGTCATTGTTGTCTTCTTTTTGTTTTATACTAATTTTGTATGTGAATGATTTTTGTAAGAGCCTTGAGCAAACATGTACCAAGGCCGCCGAAAACCCGGAAAAACCGGATTCTGGGAGTGAGGGATCCCTTTGAGAGTAAGCTCTTGGTCTGGGGAGGGTGAAAGAAAACCTCCAAAACCCCCCCCCCAAGCACATGTATGGTCTTGAGTAAGTGTAAGAGTAAGAGTTTGTCAGATTAATAGTCCATTCTAGAAAATTGAAACTTAATGCTAACTATGAGCTTTCCTATTATGTATCATTCCAAATCTCACTGTTTCAGGAACGTCCTGTCTGATGTTCTGCTTTATCCTAGAATACTGTGTCGTAGAGTTGCCTCTGGCTATTCTTCCTATAGCTGCTGGTACCCTCGGCTTTACAGGTGGGTCTAAAAGCTTAGTCTCTGCGTTTTTATTTTGACTTTTTAAATTTTTTAATTTTAAATCTTAATCTTAATCATTTATTCCCAAACATTAATTCCGTTTCTGCCGTGCTAAACCCGTTAATGCGATGTCTGATTTTAGGCTTATGTGGTCTATTTAGCAACAGTATCTTTCAGTATTTGGCGGACGTGGTTGAGGACAAGAAGACCTTGACCTTTCGGATGACCATATTGGGGTGCTGCGTCGCACTTGGCTGTATTTCAGGTGGACTTCTGACCGGAGTGGTCGTCAACTGTACCTCAATCGGTTGGGCGTTTCTGGTCGGTCAGGCAAATCTGATTCTTGCTGCAGTCTATGTTGCAATTCGAATCAAAACTAATCCGCGAAAGATCACAGCTCCGAAAGCCAAACAGTGAGAACCGGGCTTTTTGGGGCCGCAGTACTGTGAAACTAGGGTTATGTAGAGTCACTAAAATTGAAACTGTTAAAATTGTAACAAACTGCAGTCTCATGACAGTGTGAGACATCTGGAGACAGCCGGTTTTTCCATGTTTTGAGCTTAAAGACCGGTTCATGCTCCGATGGAGCAGCGGCGAAACGGAAGAATGGACGAACCGAGAAACCCGTTCTCGTTTTCCGTTTTCCCGGTTCATGCTTGAACAGAGCAACGGAGCAACGAGCATGCAGAAACCCAGAAATGGAGATTCAGCTTATCTACTTTTTGTTGTTTGCACAATCCACGCTTCTGATTGGCTGAGGGCTACGGTAGATGACGGAGAAACTGAGAAGCGAACAAACGGACGAACGGAGAAACGGAGAAGGAAACGGAAAAACGGACGAAAATAATGTTATTTGAAAATAGGGTTGTTTTCCTTAACTAAAAATTTTAGCAAAATTTTTCACAATAGAGCCAGTAGGTAGTTTGTTATTGAATAATTTGGTATGAGAAAGACTGAACAAAACCTTAACATTTGAACACATGTACAAATTTAGCTTTATGTTTTTCTTCGAAAGATTGGGCGCTTTTTTGATGATCCGTTTGTCCGTTTGTCCGCTCTCCGTTCATAGCTTACGTACGAATGAACCGGTGACGCTCTTCTTTTTGAACTGTTTCTCCATTATTCCGTTTCTCCGTTGCTCCGTTGGAGCGTAAATCAGCCTTAACGCGGACAACCTCCAATTTTTCTTTTCCCAAACACCTGCTCAACTCCGTTCCACAAATTAAACTGAAAGCTTATTTCATTCATTACAGAAAATACTAGTCTATTAAAGTTTGAAGATCTGCTGCAAAACATTGATATTTTAGCCCTGTCAGCATATCAAGCCTACTTAGAGATATCTATGCGACTTATGCCAAAGTTAGACGACCAAAACAGCGTTCGATAATCATTGTTGCTGCTTTTGCTATGTTTCTTTATGCTACCATTGACTCAGGTAACCATTTGCCTAATTTATTTAATATATCATCATTTTCTTTAAGTTAAATACTTTGTAGCGCTTCTACCAGGGCTGGTGGACCACACGAAGAAACCAAGAACAAGCCCGAGACGGGAAGCGTCAGGCATCCTTGTGCCCACGAAACCAGGACCTAGAAGAGAAGGGAATAGGGAGGTTCAGCTTTTCACTCACTATTGAAAGTAAAGAATTGGTCCCGTCGGGGATCGAACCACGGCTCTTCTACTCCGGAGCAGACATGCTAATCACTACACCACCGGACCATCAGCTGAACTCAGAGAAGTCTAACACCACACCGCGACCCCCACCGGCATCTCTTGGGAAACTAATCTTAGCAAGCTCACACATTTCACAACGCTGGGTTCACAGAAACTGTTTCTAAATCACTGCCCAGTGTTTGGGTTTGAGTCTAATCTTAAGCTCGGTTCATTTGTGTCCCAGTATAGTGCTTCTACCAGAAACTGGTGGACGAAGAAGGCAGGACGCCTCAAGCACCGCGAACCGTTGAAGCCAGGGCCTAGGAGAGAGAGAGGGGAAAAGGAAAGTTCAGCTTTTCGCTCAGAATTGAAAGTAAAACTTGGCCCGAGCGGGGACCGAACCACGACTTTTCCGCACTGCAGTGAGACGTGCTAACCACTACACCACAGGGCCATCAGCTGAACTCCCATATCAGTCTTATCAATCTTTCCTACGTCTGCTTCCAACACGCCAGTGGCTCAGTTGGCAGCGATGAGGACTAAAATTAGTTCTTTTAAATCCTGTTTTAAGATCTAATCTTTTAGGCATCGAAAATGTGATTGCCTTATTTGCTTTTCGTCGACCGCTAACTTTTGATGCCAGTTCGGTCAGCTGGCTTTTTGGATTCTCCAGTCTGGTACAAATGATCGTCAGTTTGCCTCTGGTTGCCCTGTTAAAAAGGCTAAATTGGTACGATGCTACGGAGGTTGTACTAGAATAAAGCTAGCATCTGCAACCTGGAAAGTGCTAAATCAGTAACGTCTTTCCATTCATTTAATTTGCATCAAGGAAATGAGGTAAACGCGGGCTAGCAGGAGAATCCACGAAAGATACAAAGCATTAATCATAAAGAAATAATGAAAAATGCAGTCTGCATGCCTGCAGTCACTAAGACTAAGCCTTTGTCCGAAACAGGAGAGAGCCAATGGGCGCTGTCAATTTCAAACTTTTCGTTGTTTCATTTCACGTGAAATGCTGTAAAACTCGATTGTAAAATGCATATTTAGTTATGTAGAATTTGGAAAATACTAGCTCAAAATATAATTCTAGTAGGAATATGCAAGGGTCAGGTGAGCGTGACTAGGCAGTCGTGAGAAAAACTAGCTCTACATTTTCCTGATTTGATCCCAATTTGATATTAATCATCACCTAATTTTAATCAGTTGTAATTAATCTTTAATTTGAACAAATCGATTTGATCAGCGCAAGCATTTTCTTCACATCTTTCAATCCTGACTTCCACCTGTTCACCCTTTTGTTTGATTTCAGGTCAGACACAGGTGTGATGATGTTAAGCATGTGCTCCGGTCTGCTACGATTCAGCCTAACATCTGTCAGCCGGTCCAATTGGATGCTTTGGACGGCAACGGCTGCCGGGGCCTTTTCCAGTGTCGCATTCACGGCAATCCAATCCTTTCTATCCCAACTTGTGGCCGTCCAAGACACCGGAAAAATCCTGGCCGGCCTCGGAATTGCAACCAACCTGGCTCCGCTGGTCTCCACCGGTGTCTACAATAAAATCTATGAACTGAGCCTAGAATGGTGCGGGATTATTTTCAATCTATAGCTTTATATATAGCTCAAATAATTTATATATAGCTCAAACATTCATATATAGCTTTATATATTTATATAGCTCAAATATGTAGCTTTAGTTTCAAAGCTGTGGTGGTGCTCAGGTGTGAAAGGTTGAAATCAGGATTGAAAGATGTGAAGCAAAGTGTCCAGGGTGGGGATCCAACTCGAGTTAGCTGATTGCAAGCAGCCACTCAGCTAAGCCCCAGCCCCCCTTCCCGAGGGCAGGCATTTCACGCTTGTATTTTTAAATGGCAGATTAACCGTGATTTGTATTCACAGTAAGCGCTGATAGATTAAGTGTACACTTATTGACAAATTTTACGTAATAGTTTTTGGTCTAATCATAATTTGGCAGAATAATTGAACTGCTGCTGAACGAAATTCAATTGGAAAGCATTGATTTGGCCCTTGGCGACTGGCCAGATATGTAGTTCCACTGTACTCAATTCTGGGGGATATGATTATGTAATTATTACATTTATCAATGTTTTATGTAAGGGAATTAATTATTAAATTGCTATATTTACTTATTTTTCAGGTTTTCTGGATTTGTTTTCGTTATTGCTTCGGCTACAGTGGCTGTATCGATCGGAGCAGTTTTGTGGATTCATTTAAGCTTTAAGTCAAACCTGAAGAATGATGACACTACCTGTGAACTACCCGATTCTTGCTCTGCAACTGACGAACTCAAAGCTTAACCTTAAACTTAATTGTTTATGAATAAAAATAAATGTAAATTATGTCATTATTATTATTATTATTATTAAAATTAATTAAATTATTAAAATTCATGTTTCAAAAATCGCTTAAACTGAAGCCCCGTTTTTTTACTAGTTCGTTACTTCTGTCAAAAAATTTAAATTGATAACTTTCCAAAGAACAATCGAATCATTTTCTTTGAATCAGTATACAACAAACTCAGAGGATTAAACTGTATCCACTTTATTATCGTTTATTAATCTATTGCTTATTATATATTATATATTTTTATTATTTACAGTTTATTATTTATTTTATGCTTTTATTTAATAGTTACAGCTTTCATTGTTTTGAACTGTTCTTACTAGCAATCTTTACGAATCCGCAGTTACACAGCAAGCCCCCGTTCCTTTCCGGCCTGGTAATTTCACACTACTGCAAAGCGGTTCGGCTGTCTTTTTCTGGGGACACTTGATTTTCTTGCAACATTTTCGGAAATCGTCGCAATTTCCGGTTTTCATCAGCTCCAGATTGCATTCTCTGGCTTCCGGAGGATTGCTGAAAACCGATCCAATAATGAAGCTAATCAGGGCCAGAAATAGCAGTATTCGAGTCATTATCAAAGCATCGACAACTGAAAAAGACTCTAACGTTAATGTAAACTTTAAGCTAACGATAAATAAATCAAGCTAGCGCGGTGGTTTCTTACTGCGCTATAAGTGGAGGATCATGTCAAGTCTAGAGCTTGCAAAAAATAAGCTCTAGCACCCATTTCAAATACCTTCTGGGTAATTTACCCAGACTGTTACTGAGTGGTCGCCCGTCAGGTGAAGCTACCATAGAATCTCCATTGCGGTGGACGTCATGGGAGTTCGGATAGCACTGTGGAACATCTCGGGTAAATTGCTATGGCAATTATTCAGTGCCAGCACCCCCTTCTCTCAAAACATTGCATACGTTCTGAGCTGGCACTACCCCTAACAGGGGCACCGACTGGAGTGAGATGGCTGTAAAATACGTATCCTAATAGTAAAAACTTAATTACACATCTATGTGTTCTGCTGTCAACTACTGCAATAGCAAGCCATATGCTCTAGCACTATATCAGCTTTACGTTTAACGCTTGGAGCACTGGTTTTGCTAAATCTTCCGTTACCTTCCGATCCAAAATAGTCGCTAGGTGAATCAGGCTATTCGAATGCTGCTAAACCGATAGTTAGTGGTTCGAATCTTCGTCACCAAAGGATTTTTTAGTTTTCGGTTCTAATGTTATTTCGAGCAATCAAGGTTAGCACCGACTCGTGGAGGCACAGTTATGATTTTATGAGTATGACAACTTTCACCGATCTCTGCTCATTTCTGTACAATATCATCATAGTTCTATATCTATACAGAATAAATTTTTTAAACCGACTATACAAAGCATGGGAGCAAAACAACAACCTATGCTATTTTGAGATTTGTGAAAATTCCATAGCTTTAGACACAACAATTTAGGTAAATCCTAACTTCATCAAATGTGGAATTGAATTCTTAGTTACCAAAGTTTACTAATTTGGACAGACAGGCAAAATAGACACATAAAAAATTGCTAAACTAATGCCCAAGTTTGATAATATTTAACAAAATACAGATTTTTATCATTAATCCCTCAATTTTTTCAGGTCTGATTATATTTGGTTGAAAACTGTCTAGGCGAATGATCTGAAAAAATGGGTGAAACATTAAAGCAAACTGGTTTCAAGCGCACGATAAGCTTCAATTGAAAACCCATTCTGACAATTGTAGAGCTTTTGAGTAAGCTACAAAATGTCCTGATTTGCTTTGTATCCCGCTGATAATAAATGTCATCGAATGAGACAGCGAAAAACAGAAACTGAGGTTTAATTTTAATTTCTGCGTCTATCAAATGTTTGTTAGAACAGAGGTGAAATTCGAAACCGATTTTTCTTTTTGAGTTTAAAAATACGGGATTTATCGAGTGTCTCCGAAAACTTTTCTGGTTTGGACCCGGCTCCGGAACCAACGAGTCTCCCTCCATTGGGAGAGGTTGACTTTTCTCTCAGTCCCACTTTGGTTTAATTCTTCACTGAGAAGAATGTAGGGAGCAGCGAGTTAAATGAGTTTGAAGAGTTAAACTTAACGCAATTTTTTTCGCGCTGAGGGTTAGTTAGTACAGCGATAGCCACAACTTATGGTCTGAAGTTTTTTCGTCAGTCAAGGGTTCCAATAAATACATCTGTCCGCTCTTTTACTTATCCAAAATCTGAGCTTTCACAAAATGTTGAGTGTTGGCCAAATGTTGAGAATTGACTTAACGTCCATCTATTTGCCATGTCTTGTAGTAGAATAGAAAGTAAAATTAGGAGCTAAATCTGTCACGTCAAACTTTCAAAGTGAGAGATCTGCTTTTGGTCTTCACAGAGTTTTTGGGATTTAGCTGTCAGCTGAGACCAAAGTATTTCGATAAATTTGCTGTTTCACAGTTTGAGAGGTTTAAAACCCATCTTGTCTGTTGCAGCACAGATAGAGCCAAACTGGCTGTCCTTTATAGGCTCCAGCTCCAGCAACCGGAAAGGATCTCCTGAGATTAGTTCTCTAAGCAAGAGAGCTCAAACAAACCATTGACTCTCTCCTGTTTCGGACTAAGGAATTGCTTGCTTACCGCTATGTTTTAGCATTTGTAATGGATAAGTAATATCTTGCTTCGTGTTAAGATACAGTATATATGTATTTTCACACTATAATGTCACTCTCTATCAGCTGCATGCTTTGTCTTAAATTATGTTTTTGGGTATCACTTAAAGTTGGTATCACTTGGCCGGAAGTCAATGTTTAACCTTTTCAGTACTTGCAAAAATAGCATACGACACCTGCGCAATTAATAAATTCAAAATTTAAACTACAAAAGAATGCTTGTGCGTGTGCCGACTTTAGATTAGCTAAACTTTAACCCCCCCCCACCGTTTGCATATTTCACCCACAAAGTTTGTATTGTACCAAGGACGGGGTGGGTGTTTTGTTTTGGTTTCTTTCACAGTCTACCTAGCTAAGGTAAAAGTTAAACACACCGTTGTTAGAAAAGTTTTGCCCATGATAACAGCAAAGTTGTTGACAAAGTACGGAAAAAAGTTTTGTAATTTTTGCACAAAAAACCTGATTTGTATTCCAAACCAGTTTTACAGCAAACTTTTATTCAGTGGAATGCTTTGATGATGCACGATGATTCAACAAGCGCAAAAAATAAAGAAATAAAAATGTTGATTAAGCTATGAATCACAGGCAAAACCGCACATCTGTTGCTTTAATTCGCTATTTTTAAAAAACCGTTATTTTCAAAAATTGTTTGGTTTAGTTTCGACTGCATGCTGTGTTTAACCTTTATTTTTGAAGTCTTTGCCGTCACCTGTCCTTTACGTAACTCCATGTGATTTGAAAATTGGTTTATTTTTGAAAAAATAATTAATTTTATACCCCGCAATTTTCTATATTTTCTTTTGGCTTCCGCTCGTTGTGCGACGGGGGTGACTGCTATTATTTGCCAAAGTTAATGCTTTGACATTACAAACTTTCAATTTTTCAATGTCTGTCTGTCGGCTACTTTTATGACAGCAGTGAGAAAACTTTTACCCCGGACAATTTATTGGATGAGAAATTTGGTATTTTTGACTCAGAGTTGTTGTCTTTAGCTGCACAGAAACCGGACTTTTGACTTAATTGAAAAATTTAAGTTCATCGCTAATATACCTCAAACTCATTTTTCACAAATTCAACCTCACCAATCAGCTTTATATTTTCTTTTTCTATAACTTTTCTAAGGAAACTGTCGTCTAGGGAAGCAGGCATAGAAAGATTGATAAGCCTGATATGGGAGGTCAGCTGATGGGCCTGTGGTATAGTCAGTGGTTAGCACGTCTGTCCCGGGATCAGAAGGGCCGTGGTACGAACCTCGGTTGGGCTTTACTTTACTTTACATTCTTTACTAGCTATGACTGATGGGGAGAGACAAAGGTTAGCGCCCTCATATAGCCTCTTGGCTGAGTAGCCCGGCAATAACAACAACAACAACAGTGAAAAGCTGAACCTCCCTCTTCCCTTCTCTCTTCTAGGTCCTGGTTTTGCCGATACGAGGGTGCCTGACGCCTGCCGTTCGGGCTTGTCCTCGTTTCTTCGTGGTCCAACAGCCCTGGTAGAAGCGCTTCATGTCTACGTAGTTCATGAATAGTCAACCACTCACATTTCGGCATTTAGGGACTGGACTACTCTGTAACTTTCCCTTGGAAGATATTTGAGCATTGGAAGATATATGAGCCTATTACAAGCATTTCCATGAAATACATTCGTTTGTTTCACTATCTGTAAACACTCTCTGTTTACCCGCACTAACGTACAAATCAAAATCTACATTTTATGAAATTGATAGAGCTAAATTTTAGTAATTTCTGAAAATTTCCTAAGCATCAATGTTTGCAAGAAATTCTCAGAATTTGCTTTCATGACATTAAGTCAATTTTCTATATTTCAAATTACAGGTCACCCTGCATGTTGTCAGATTAAACTTCTGAGAAGGTCCAAACAATTTTATGTATTTACAAATCCTAAATTTTCTCCTAAAATGTCAGATTTTGAAAGGCGAACTGTGTGCCAGTAATAATAAAGAATAATGCCGAATTGTTGGGTTGTTAAAGTATTGCCATTTTGCAACATCAACCTCAATCAATCATCTAAATTTGTGTATTTGCAAAGGTTTTCTAGAAAATTGGTTTTCCCTATTTTCATTTTTCTAATTTTTATTTTCTCGGAATAATTTCGTTGGTCGGTGGTTTTTTGCGGCTTTTGTTTTACGCAATCGAATAGAGTGACATAACACTAAATAATTAAACTTAAGTACATCTTAAATGAGAAGAAGAAAGTCATGTACCACCGAAGGTCCGAAAAATTCGGACCTCCGGTGGGACTCGAGCCCACGACATTTTGTGCACTAGGCAAAATGTCGTGGGCTAGGCATCTTAAACCTAAAATTCGCGTTAATGTGAAGGATTGAAATCAGGAATGAAAAATTATTAATGATTTGACCTACATAGCAGGAAATGGGACCGCCAGCTTACAAAATATACACTGCGAACACACCGCGAATTTATGCTGGGCAAGGTCCAATCCTGCTAATTCAAAGAGGATTTGAATCTTATTTAAATCTCTTTTAAATTCTACATAATTCAAACCTTGTAATCCTTAATATTTTACAATTAAAGCTGTAAATTTCTTTATTTCAGAGTTACTTTACGTATAATGGATTCCAGTCTGACGCCAGCCCCACCTGTACCCCCACCACCCCCACCACCGCCCCCTCCTATGCCTAATTTTACTGTCAGCTTAGCTAAGTCTAAGCCTAAGCCAGCCACTAGCCAAGAGGAAGATTTAGCATCAGTGGACCGAAAACCGAAAAATGACATGTTGGACGAGTTGAAACGAATTATGAACGGAAATGAACAGTTCAGACCGTCACAGTTGAAACAAACTAACGGCGATCCGAACAGTTTGGTCCGACTTTTGATGCGAAATAAGCCGGCTGTAGAACAGCCAGTTTATGAGGAAATCGAAAAATACGATGACCGTTCGCAGAAATTCACAGCGAATTTCGGTCAACCCGGGACAACTGCTCAGAATGACATTTATGATACAATTTCTGACGGGGAAGAGCATATTTATGACACTGTCCCATCGACAAAGCCAAAGACTGAAACTTTTTGTGCTTCTACTTCTGCGCCGACGGTTCCTGCCAATATTGCGAAACCGGAATCTTCCTATGGTTCTGCAGTGAAATCTGAATCGTTAGGCGGTTCGTTGAAATCGCCGTCAGCAACGTCATCTGAAACAAGAAAATTAGAAACTAAACCGCAACCAATCGAAAATCCTTTGCTCCGTCGCTTGTCCAATGGATCGGCCAATTCTTCTGACGGAAGCATCGGCAATTTGACTGCCCTAAAACAAGAAACCATCAAACACAACAGTGCAGTTTCAACTTCACCAGCAAGGGTTAAAACTGCCCCTGCTTTGATGAAGTTGAAGCTGCCAGCTGAGGATAAGAAACTGATTCAGGCTGATAAATCTTCAGCCCCGGTAGCCAATGGGAAACTTAGCAGCAACTATTTCATTCAAAATGACAAAGATAAAGCTGTTCCTATGGCAACAAAAACACCAGCCAACAACGATTGTGGACCAGCCAAACCTTATTCGAAAAATAATTACAAGCCGGCAAATTACGAAGTCGGTGAAATCACGAAAAACGGACCAACGACAAACTTAACGAAGGAAGCGGAAATAGACAAAACTATCGAAACAATGCTCAAGAAAACCGTCGACAACCCAGATTTGCTGGCAGCAATTATGGACGACCAGTCTGTAGCTAATTTGGCTAGGCTTAAGCTATATCTGGAACAGAAGATCGATCAGCAGAATCAGAACAAACCTAAAACGAAGATAGATCAGCCATGTGACTATGCGAGAATCGAAAAACTAGGATCAAATGGAACCCTGAAAGGGAAGAAAGAGAATTCAGTTCTTCAACAGCTAGCAGATCTACGCTTGGCAGCCAGTGATGTTGATGCTAAAAATCTGAACATTGCAAGTAAGAAATGAAGTAATACGTAAAGATTGGAGTTTATAAGAAAATAAAATGGGGATTTGAAGTTTTATGTGCACTAGTTGTGTGTTACTAGGAAGCATTTGAGAAGCGAAAATCAGTGAGTTTGATTATTGTTGTATCGAATCAAAGCTTGCTAAAGCCTTAAACACTTAGTTTCGCTTTATCAATCTCAAATGCATGGATGGGCAATGTTAAGATTAAGCTATATCTAGCTATGTTAAGCTATATAGCCTTAGCTTGTTAATTATGTTCGCCTTAGGAAGTGAGAATCCTGAATACCAGTTTCATGCTTAATTGATCAAGAGTACATAATACATAGGAGTATGACATGTCATGTACTCTGTGTATTATAAGGGCAACACATCCTCTGCACGCTAACGGCTTAGACCCCCACTCGCAAATTAAATCCTTCATTTCAAAGAAATATGTTTGTGTTCTAAAGCTCAAAAACACAACTAGTCAGTTGGTTCAATGTGTGTCTATCGCGAGCTTTAGAACACAAACATAGCGGCCGAATTTTTTGAAGTGAAGGGTCCAATTTGCGGGGGGGGGGTATGCCGTAGGGTGCACGCACAGGATGTGTCAGGCTTATAATGCATAGAGTATGACAGCTATGTAATGTATGCTGACATTTGAACTGTATGTACATACTTGGTACGACTCGCTGTGGCTCAGTTTAGGAGAGCGTTCGCTTCAAATCCAGACGGACTTCCATGTTTTGTACTGCTTTTGCGGGACTTTCATGTCATTTCAGTTTTTTATCAGCATTAGACATTAGAGTAGTTGCTTTGTTTTGCATACAGCGGAAGAATGTTAATCTAGCCTTCGTTCACAGCAATGGACATTGTAACATTCTGTAGATTAAATTAATGCACCCATTTACTAAACTACCGCATCACCTTTAAACGTGAAAAATTAGCAATGAATATTGCACACGACAATAGGACTTACAACATCGGAAATTTCTCACAACGTTATGGACCCATTTTGATCCTATGTCGGACAAACTAGTGATCTTTCAGGCACTGAAACTGAAACTGATACTACATAGGTTTCAGGTTGTACAGGTTTCAGTTTCAAGCATTGAAATTGAAACTGAAACTATTTTGGGAGGAGTCCTGAAACTGGAACTGAAACTGAAGCGGAAGCCGTCTCTGACCGCCGACTGTAACTGAAACTGACACTGAAACTGAAACTGAAACTGAAATCGGTTACTGAAACATTAGGACGAACCTGCTTTTACAGACCCTTAACACAAGCTTGTTCACTGATTGTTGAGCTTTATGATCTCGCAGAATATTACAGGAAATTTGAGTAATTAATTTATTAATTTACATTATTACATTCTGATAATCATAGTTGAAGAAGTCCCATTTTGGCGCAAAGGCTGTATTTTGTATTTACGTTTTGTATTTATAAGTTGAGAATATAAATCGCCATTCATAGTTGACAGTAGTTCAATATATCAACGTTAAGTAAAGTTTTATCCACGAATTATTTAAACAAAACAACTTGTTAAAAATATACTTTGGTGGGTATGGTATAAACCGTTTACAGGTATATATCTTAAATTCGTGTATTTGTTATTACATGCAAAATAATGAATTGGCATTGCAAAAACCAATAAATCTGCTGATATCAACGGGTTTTGCAGTCATTTTCCTTTTATTTCTGCTTGTAAACTAAATCGTCACAGATTTTCATATTATTTCGATGCTTGACAGACAGAGAACTTTAAAAAAATATAGAATTTTTATTTTATATTAGGACTATATTTTATGTAATGAAAAGTTTATAATATATAATATTATATCAATAATGTTTTTGCTTTTTGTACATGTAGTGTAGAAGTTTCGGTTATTACCGTGAAAGAATAAACTTTAGACTAAACGTAGATTAAAGGTCCGAGAGTGTGTGCATGTCCAATTCAACTAGTCCGCTTACCCTAACTGACTGCAGAAGTCGACGGCAATCTATAGTTCAGCACCGCGAGTTTACTGTAAGAAAGAAACAAAATACTTTTTCAGCAGTAGAGGAAGGTTCACAAAAATTATAAACAGAATCTCAAGAAAAGACAAGAAAAGGTAAACTTAACGAAAATCAATCATAAAGTAAGACGATAAAGGACAAAATTGGCAAAAATAATAAGAGTAGGGAGTAGTACCCGCCGGATTCAGAGACTGCTATATGACAACTGACTTAACGCGCGCCCAATTTCAGCCATCTTTTACTATTAGCTAAAGAAACCGAGATCCTTACACAGAAGGACAATTTACATTTATCATCCCTGAAAATAGCAGCACATTTTCATAATTTAGAGTAGAAATTAGAAGATTCATTGCGAAATAGTTTACAGATTACCCCCAGCTTACTACAGATTACCTTTTAAAACACGCGCCCTCGCCGCGCCTCCGGGCAAAATTAGTAATAAAAGAAGAGTTAGCCGACGTAACTTAGGTACTAGTAAAGATAAAGCGTCGTTTTAGAAAGCCAGCAAAATATAAAATTGTATCTTCTTCGAGCCCCTTTTCTAAACTTTGGGGGATTCCGAGACACGGGTAAAACTACTCCGGAACATAACGGGACAACACACAAACATTTATAGAGTACATTGACTCAACATAAGCAGAAGACACAAACCCTTCAGCGCGACGGGAGCGCAGGGTCCAAAAGAGGAGGTAACCCGAAAAAATTTTCAGGACACAAACGGGACACTTATTACTATCAAGGTACTAGGAAAGTTACTAGAAAACTATACATTATTATAGGAAGAAAAAATGGAAAAGTAAACTGCTAATTAACAAAATATATGGTATATAAGGGGCTCCGGGGGAGGCTACGCCAACGGAGAGTTTAGAAGAATTTATGAGAGAATTCATGAAAACACAGAAACAACATATGCGTACAAGGATCCAGGGGAGCCACCCCCGGAGTAGGCATACTGTACACGAATCTGGATAAATGCCAACAAAAATAAAGCTGCACAACATAAAGCGTACATTTTTAGCTGCACCAAAATGGCAAAATGGAAGGAATCAAAATGGCAGTTCAAATTTATTTAGCGAATAAACCCGCGATACACTAGTAAAAATAGAAAAACAACAACAGTTAGAAAATGATAATATGCTACATAATATAGGACGGCAGAGCCGAACTAGAGGGCGCCGGTAATAGAAAAAGATCTCGAAAAAGAATATATAAAATTTGCACATCTTGTAATCTATGAATGTATTCCAGTTGTACGATATAAATTTTAAAAAGGATACTTGTAAACAAAACCACAAATAATAACCAAAACAACCCCCACCATGATTAAAGCTACTGCATAGGAATTAAGCATAGACATGGAATGAAAAAGGCACAACTCAAAATTAGAGAAAAGAAGGGGAAAGGGGGAGGGGGCGCGGACGAGAGAAAAGCACAACCGAATACACAACAAACGTCACAACACCGACTGATAGAACTGAAAGTTCAACACAATCAGGCCAAGGAGGTTGCCAAAACCCAGTGCAGTGGGGGAACACCCCACAAACCGGACGTTGGACTTTAACCCTCCGGGAGGGGAGCGGGCCCCCCACGGCGCCAGCCGCTCCTCCAGACCACCGAATCAATCACCGACCAATAACCAAGAACCAGGCCCACGAACCACAGAATCACCCGGGCCAACCAACAACTCCATTGAATAATTCAAAACAATTCACATAACATGTACAGAATTTAAGCAAAGCACTCGCCGCACAGGAGGGACTGGGGGAAGGGAAGGGGAGATATGCTACAGTAACAAAACACAAAGGAAATAGTATTAATTAAAGCAGAAAAATATAAAGACTAACATGCGGCACAAAGGCCTACAGTGAAGAAAACAAGGCACATTGGCCTACAATGACAAGAAACGAGGCCCGATTAATTTAGGAAGAGATAGACGCGAGTCTACGGCAACCGCTGCCCGGAGAATATCCTAACAAACAGCAACCGTAGACAGCGACAAAATCAAAGAAATTGAACAAGAGGAACTACGGAGTCCAGGGTGCCGGTCCGGGGTTGACCACCCGCCCTAGTTCTCCCATAAGGAGGACGCAGGCGACGAGCAACCACGGACCCACCGAGGTACGAGACAGTAGAAAAACCCCAGTACTATTATATATAAAAAGAAGGCTAAAAGGATAAAATTTGGTAAAATGATAAAATATACGTCAAGAAAGGCTAAAACGAAGCACAATCGAATTTTCAATCATTTGAACTCAAGGAAAATACGTCAACGCTGTCTCATTTTGAAAGATCCTGTAATATAGCATTTTGAAAGACCACGTTCTGATTGTGAAACAAGAAAGTAGAAAAATATAAAGACAAAATTGTGTAACCTTGTTATTCCTTGCATAAAGAAATTCCCATCCCATACAAAGATTAGTAAAACGCACGCACTCTTCACAATGTACGGGCCACAAGAATATCCCACCCGGCCGCATATATAGCAACAAATTAAACAGGTGCAGGATACTTAACTTCCCAGCGGTGTTGCTCTACTTCTCGGACTGACAGCTCATGGGGGAGCTGGGGGAAGAGTTCACGGCGAACAGTCATGCAAATTTTTCCCATGGAATTTTGGTTTAGGATCACTATGAACTTTATGGCGGCCGGCCGGTGCATGGAGCGCAGTTCCGACGAAGTGTAGCCGCAACCCCAATACAGGTCACCGGACACAGCTTCGGCTAGATAGGCCACGCCAGTATCGTGCAGCCAACGCCGGAATTGAGGACAGGAGGCAGCTTTCGCCCGGATGACGTCAAGCATCAGAAGGGCACGAATCAGTGACCCAGGGCTAGTTTTTGCATGCCACATTTGGCGCAAAACAGATTCAGAAGGAATCCATTTGGCCACAAACTCCTCTGCCATATACTTGGCCTGGAATGGGCACTCCAGAGAGGCCACTACACGAGCAGGTTCCTTAACCCCGAACCAATCCTCGAACTTGCGCCAATGATAGAGCTGTTCCGAGGTGCCGAACCCGTATTCACCCCACTCAATGTAGACTGGGTCTGTGGAGTTAGAAAGAGGATCGGGCTCAACAATCCACATGTTGGAGGCAATGCAGCCCGAACCCTTAATGTAGATGACTTGCCGATTTGTAGGGGCCTTATGGACCTCGTTGAGCGAATGGGACCAGACCTTCTTGACTGTGTCCTATGCCAAAACTTCAAGATCTACATACTTTGATTTACATACTTTGAAGGCGGCCCCTGGACTGTCAAAACGTCGGGTTAATATACATGAAAGGAAAGATTTTTGCAGCAGCCAGGGGTGGCCGCCCAGAGATTGGAGGCATGGCCCACCAGGCGGAACAAATCAAATTCAAGAATGCCCCGCCGATATATAGGGGGAACCTAGGGTAAGGGTCCAACGGTAGCGATCCAAGGTAGGATAGGGGCTACCATCAGTGGTGACAAATTTGTGCTCCGTAGGAGTACAACGTACATCCGCCCCAGAGAAAAGGTTCTTAATCCGCTTGAGAAAATTTTCATAAGAATTATCTGTCACCACGAAGGGAGTCTCATTGCGGCGAAAAACTTCGTACCAATGATTGTAATTAGCGATGAAGTAGGGATTTAGAGAGGAGCCGTCAATCTTGGACTGAAGATCAGGAAGGTAAGCAATTTGCCAATACGGCTCAGAATAAATTCGAAAAGGAACCATATTAGGGTAATGGTTAATCGAATAGTGGACAGCCGGCCAAAATTCCTCATCAACTGTTTGAGGACCAGAAAGCGGCTGAGTGCCACGGGGCAACTGGTTTTCGGAATTATGAAAATTCAGGGAACATTCATTAAATTTCTGCAAATCCGGAGGCAGCTGGACAGAGTCCCGCCCCCGAACAATCTTGGTTGCTTTAAAAGGTCCAGCCGGAGGTTGTATAATATATTCTGGGAGCCTATCAACCACAATAGTAGGGTCCCCCTCAGCCGGAGGAGATCCTTGTACCAGCCCAGTTAAGGGGGGGGGTCCACCATGAAAAATTTTATGGTCACGGATTTTGCTCATTTTCGCACAATATTGTGTCACATATGTCCTGCATATCGAGTTTCAATTTCGAGTAGTTTCGTTCAGTACTTAGCGAGTAACCGGCTATTAATTACATGCAATTTTAAAACAGGTGAAAACGGCGGTAGTGCAGCAAATAAAGGCTACACCTGAACCTCCTTGAGAATGGAGCTTTATTCGGTTGTATGTTTGTTATCTGATGCAAACAAAGAAGTTAGGGTAGCTTTTAACGGGAAAACTTTTCATTATTACTTTATTTAGTGATTTTAGGGAGTAGCACCGTCGCTGGAAAGCTTTGACCACGAAAATTATTTAACGGCCGATAACTTGAATTTGGTGCATTTGTGGGCAATGGTCCAAGAAGAAAAAATGTTCCCGACAATGAGAGCTTTCGATTGATATAAAATTTAACATATTTCGAAAAATTTGAGAAATCGCTATTTTTGAGATTATGGTTGTCAAACCCTTATATTTGACCCCAGCGACCAACTGGGTTCACTAACCTGCACCATTTGTGTCCAAACTTGACCGAAACTCATCAATAATGGTGCGAAAATAGACAGTCAGACATTTTATAGGTCTGTGATGCCATAGCTCTATGTTATTTGCCAAAAAACGGGAATTTCCGAAATTTTGCTAAAATTGATATTTCTGCGCCAGAGAAATTTCGAAATGGAGCAGAGCTAACCAGGATCAATTGGTACCGTTCGAATTGTCTTGGCATAAACTGTGATTTGTAGGAAGTAGAATTTTTAATTAGGCCTTACAGCTTTCAGAATATTTCATCAAACTTGCTGACCCCCAATTTTAACATTGCAAAACAGTCAAATTTGGCTGTTCGCAAACTTAAAAAATTAATTAAAAATTTTTGAAGGCCTAAATTAAAATTCTGCTTCCTACAAATCACCCTTCGAGATCGTATTTATGATATAAGATGGACATTGAAGTCCTCCGTTTTGTCGTTGGCGAGATTTCTCTGGCGCACGGAAAAAATCACCACTTTTTCAGTTTCCTATGTTTAACACATACGGACATCAACTTTGAGGTGAAATTACTCGCTAACCGTAAGAGATCCGACCTTCATTTCAAAAACTCGTTAATATATACCAATTGGACAACAATATATGTGAAAATGAGAAAAATCGGAGATGGTAGAAAAATCGGCCAAAAATGGACCCCCCCTTAAGTTAAGAACCAATTTAGATGGAAACAAGAAATGAGATTCAGGCCAAACCACCATCCTATCCTCAGGTGGTTTTGGCAAGGATCCGATTGAATAGGGAGCAATTTGGAGAGGAAGATTGAGAGAGGGAGGCTGTGGATGTGAAGGCGAGGTGGTCGTGTATGATAAGCTTTTGGCGCCGAAGGCCCCCTTTGCAAACAGGCGTACGATGGACAGAAATGTGCGACGGGGCCGTAGCCCGGTTTGGAAGAGGGTTACCATGTTGATCAAAAGGTATGACAAAACCCCCCATGTGAGAAGATTGAACAGTTCGACTATTTCTCGGAGGTATATACGTATGTTGCTGTGAATCCGTCAGGGGATTTGCCTGTGGAGTTGTCTGAGCCTGACTTTGTGGCACTTGGCTAGGACACGGGGCTTGGTGCCCCCCGAAAGGTTCTGCTCCATGAGGGGGCTACAAGGGTATGTTTTGGATTAGCAACCTCCCCAACAGCCAAACAGCCGAACCTTGACTATACGCAGAATTATATACGGACCCAGTATCGGACCGTACACCATTCCCAAAATTTTGTGGAAAATTTAAACTTACGGGGGGGCAGGGTTCCATTTCCAACCTGTCGGGAGAGTGTCCCGATAACGCTGGGCGGAACCTGCGAAGACCGGAGAGAATAACCACTTTGGGGGAGGGGCCCCGGCCCCACCCTGAGAGGACTGAGGGTAGTTCTGAAGTATGTGTAAATTTTGAGGTTGTTGGGAAAGGGAGAGTCTCTCTCCGGCTTGCCCGGACAAACGCCCAGACACACCGTTAGAGGCAGTCCCGTTTCCCGAAATAGCAGAAAGGGTGCTTTGGGTACTCTGAACAACATCAAAACGAGCAGAAATAAAATTATCAAAATCCCGACGAAAATTAGATCCGTCCGAAATCTGTGCCGCCGAATTTTTGGAGGAGGCCGCAACAATATTTTCGCCCCCGAATTTACTATTTCTTCCTGGGGTATGCGGGCAAATTGTGAAACTACCTCAGATGGGCCAGACAGGGATCCCCTCACGACCTGTTCCGTGGTTTCTCTCCGGTCAATGGGTTGCCCCTCCCAAAATTTTGACCAATAGCGCCCCAATAGCTGGCGAGCCCCAAGCATTCAATAATGCTCCTGAAAAATTTAATTCCCCCCTTTGTCAGTTCCTCCGACGACCGTCCCCGGGGCGCCGACTGACTGCGCCGGGTCCTGGGTGGGGTCGGTGGCCGCACAGCACCACGAAAAATTGGGAAGGGGGAGGGTGGGGGTTTTCAGAATTTTGGGGGTGGGGGTTTTCAGAATTTTGGGGGTGGGGGTTTTCAGAATTTTGGGGGTTGTGGTTTGCCGAATTTTTTGGTAGGGGTTTTCAGAAAAACGTACAGTTGAATTTTGTATCACTGGGGGAGAAGAAATCAAAACTTGTGGAGATGGAGGGAGGGGGGTTTGTCGAATGGAGGTGTCGAATTTTGGTAATTTTGGGGGGAAACTTACCCCCCGTGCTGTCGACCCCCCAAAGTTGAAGGAGGTTGAAGTTGAGGTCTATTTAAAAAACTGTCTGAAACTTCCGGTGCCTGAGAATCTGGGGGCAATGCGGAAAAAAGACGAACTGTTTAGTCTCGAAGTTTTTTAGGTAACGAGCAAGCGGATGGGACGAATCAGACATGCTACTCTCCTGAAAGAACGGTCGCCAGTTGCAGAAGTTTCGGTTATTACCGTGAAAGAATAAACTTAGACTAAACGAAGATTAAAGGTCCGATAGTGTGTGTGTGCATGTCCAATTCAACTAGTCCGCTTACCCTAACCGACTGCAGAAGTCGACGGCAATCTATAGTTCAGTACCGCGAGTTTATAGTAAGAAAGAAACAAAATACTTTTTCAACAGTAGAGGAAGGTTCACAAAAATTATAAGCAGAATCTCAAGAAAAGACACGAAAAGGTAAACTTTACGAAAATCAATCACAAAGTAAGACGATAAAGGACAAAATTGGCAAAAATAATAAGAGTAGGGAGTAGTGCCCGCCGGATTCAGAGACTGCTATATGACAACTGACTTAACGCGCGCCCAATTTCAGCCATCTTTTACTATTAGCTAAAGAAACCGAGGTCCTTACACAGAAGGACAATTTACATTTATCATCCGTGAAAATAGCAGTACATTTTCATAATTTAGAGTAGAAATTAGAAGTGAAGAAGGTGAAAATTTCAAAGCAATCAGCGAACCATTGCAGGGAGAAAAAATGACTGGAACACCCCTGAAATGGCCGTTGTGCCGATTTTGGAGACTTCTAACAAATTTTTATACAAAAGCACTAAAATCAGATCACTACAAAAGCAAAGATCACTAAAATGTTTTCTGTAGTCGCCGAGGGCATTTGAAATTAACTGAGCCCAAGCTGAGAACTTTAGTTTGGTCCAATTTTTAAAAACACTGTATGAAGCAATTTTATAGCTGGCTAACAATCACCTTTAGCAAATTTTCAAGCTTATCTTTACTCAGCGCTTTCCTAGACATCAACTGCTTTCGAATGACAAATTTAGGTTAAATTAATTTAATTAAGGTAATTAAATTTGGGTAATTATGGAATATTGCAAGTGCAGTCCAGTATTGCACACCCGCACTGTCTTGTTTTCACATTCAGACCTGTTGACTAATGCACAATTTTATGGTTATAGTCAATCTTGCAAAATTAACACGGGCTCGACAAGATTGCTTGAATTTAATAATAACAAACATAAATAAAAAGAGCTTAATAACAAATAGCTAAACGTTTCTTGATCAATCGGATATTATAAAAACTGCGATCGCGAAATGATTGGAAATAGATCAGCTGAATATAGTTGCACCGGAGATTACAAACACACTCAGTAATCTTACAGCACTCTGCCAGTATATAGACATTACAAAACTGTGACAATGAAAATAATGGTGCTTGTTACAGACGGCGAAGTTTGTAGTATTATGTTTTCAGCCTCAGAAAATTCAATATTTTGTAGTTTTTGCAGGAGTTTGGGCCCAAAACATTGACATTGAAATAGAAAATCCTTGCTTAGACACATTTCTATTCGTCCTAACTTCACGGTTTAGTGAACAACAAACTTAGGTCAACCAACTCCACAGCCACTTTTTTAAGCAAACGCAGAGACAATTCTGATTTATAACGATTTAATTTGCACACTTTGCAATAAGATTTGCATAATAGAAAACTGTCAGACTTGTATCAAAGTCACATTTGGCTAGTATTTGGCGTAGCGAATGAAATTGTGAAAGGGGTGGGCCAGTTCGCCGAGCGATGCGGTAAGAGGTGCCAGAATTTTTAAAAGGCGTGAGGGGGGCGAGCCGCCCCTAAAATCTGGAGTCCTTTTTTAATTTTTCGAAAAATTTCCCAAATTTTCACAAAAATTCTTAGATTTATAGCAAAGATTTATACCAATTTTATATGAAATTGAATCAAATTTCTCAAAAATTTGGACTGTGAAAATTTTTACTTACAAAGTAGCCCGGCCCGACACCCCAACACGAGGGACCAAAGTCGTGAAGTTGGAGCCCGGAGTCCCCGGGCCCCTCACTGCGCCGCCACTAGATCGTCCATGAAGCTGGACAGTGGAAAAAGCACCGGGGCCATAGGTGTACACTACCAGGCCAGGCTACGGTTTACCCATAGGTGTACCAGGATATATACAGTTTACCCCCCTGTGAGACCCCCCCCCCCCCACGGAGAGGCGAGACCCCACCCCCCCCCCCACGGAGAGGCGAGACCCCCCTCCCTCCCTACCCGACCTCAACTACTCCCCCCCAAGCCAAGCTCAGACCCAGCCCTCCCCATAGGTGTACCTGGGGGGGGCGGGTCTCAAGGTACACTTATGCCCCCCCCTAAAATGGGGTCCAAACAAGAGAAAAATGCTAAATTTTTGCAAAATTTTTTTGCAATTTTTTGAAAATTTTCTGAAAAAATTGTCTAGAAAAGAAACAGTTATAAACGCTAAAAAATAGGGTTTAAATCGCATATACGAGTGGTTTTAGATTAGATATATATATGTCGAAAATAGTCGATTTTATGTCCAAAAAGGGCCATTTTTAAAAATTTCCGATTTTTGAAACCCCCCCAAGCCAGATTTGGACTTTTTACTCCCTCCCCCCACCCAACCCAAACAGGTGGTACAGGTACACCTATGACCGGGGCTGTGTGTGGATCTCTATCTTCTCGATGCTTCTCGCTCCCTAAATATTTAAAAAATTTTAAATTCTCTAAGGGCTGTCGAATTTCTGGTTTATTCTTCATTTCGGCCTCACAGGGCAGTAGCCGACCTGGATTTATGTACTTGAAGGGGGAACGGTTCGACCCCAAAATCTGACGACGTTTTTTGGAAACAGAATTTTTTGGTTATTTTTTCTATTCTTTCCGAAATTTATATACAGAAACAATTTCATATTTTTCAACGCAAATATTTTGATTTATAGATAACAATTTATGTATGATTTCCTGATTTTTTAAAAATATTCTAAAATTTACTCAATCCTCAAATTTAGGGCAAGCAAATCTGTTAAAAAATATTTCACTGAAAACAATTTCACTAAGGCCGACGCCGACACCTCCAGAGACCCGAGGCCCCAAAACAAAGGGGGAGCCTTGCCCATAGGTGTTTTTTTTGGGGACCCGACCCCTCCCCCAAATGGAGGAGTCGCCAACTCCCCCCTAAAAATTTTCAAACCCCTACCTAAATTTTTGAAAATTTTTAGCTAAAAATTCGAAATTTTTCCAAAAAATTTCAAAAATTAGCGAAAAATTGCTATAATTCAATTATTTAAGCTAAAAATCGTTAAAAATAGCTGTAAATTGAGAAAATTTTTCAATTTCTTAACGAAAAACCGGCTTTTTCGAAATTTTTGGCCGACCCCCGCCTAGAAAGTTTTTCTTACCCCTCCCCCAAATTGGCTTTTCGCACCCCCACTTCTTTCACCAGCCACACCTATGGCCTTGCCCTTCCCCCACCCTTTTTTCCCCCCCCTTATCACCCCCCCCCCAAATTTTTTTTTTTTTTTCAAAAAAAGTATACCAACAAAAAAACCATATTTACCCCCCGTCTTAACACATATATACACATATATTTTTATTTATCACAATTTATCCCTTAAAAAATTAAAAAAAAATTTATAACCTTTTTTACACCAATATTTCTATTTTATGCAAATAACACCGCCAAAAAAAAAAAAAAATTGAGCAGTTTCTTCGATTATTTTCATTTTTTTGGTTTTACTTATTAAACGAAGGAAAACACCAACCACCGAAGGAGCATAATTTTTCGAAAAGCCTCCTGTAGCACAAAACTTGGCAAGAAACCAGTTAAATTTTGCTTCATAAGCTGAAAAATTTTGGTGTGTACGCGTTTTTAATACAAGAACGAACAAATATAGCAAATATAATATGCATATAACTAATATATACTTAAATAATACCGAAAATAAAATGCTAGACGTGGTGCAAAAGGGGGGTCTGGGGCGAAGCCCCCCAGAAACGGTAAATATGTGAAAACAAATGAAAGTGCATTGGAAAAAGTTCCGACCATTTGGTAAAATTTGTTCTAAATTTTGGTGTAACGTTACACAGTCGCCAAAATTTTTTTGCTATTTTCCAGAAAAAAGTGTGTAATTACACGCGTTTTTGAGCAAAAAAAAAACACTGCCCCCACCCCTCGCCCTCGGCTCGCCAATGAAAGTAGGCCAGACCCCCTTCAAAAATGAATTCACTTCTCCACACCACGACCCGCGCCTTGGCTTTTCCTACTGAGGAGGGGCACATTTTGAGTTTCCCTTCGAGTCTCGTCCCCATCCGGCCCGACCCCACCCCACTGTTTTGGACTTTTCTGGCCACACTCACCTTGAGGTGCCCAGAAATGCCAAATTTTAAACAGTTTTGGCTAAAACTTTTCTAAACTTTTTGGTCTGACTGAGGTCTTCTATTTTGGTATTTATGTACTACTAAAACTTGATTTTGAACAGTTTTTAGCTCAGATCTACCAGGATACGCAGAAAACAGGCTATTTTCACCGTAGTTGTTTTGCTTTCATAGACCATTTTAGTTCCCCACACTTCGGTTCCCCCCACTTCCCCACCCTGCATTTTTTACCTCTAGAACCTGGCTTCGCGCCTGGCCCAGTGGTGGCGCCAGGGCGGCCCGAGGGCCCCGGCCCCCCCATTGCGATTTGGGCCCATCCCTTTGGGGTTTTGGGGGTCGGGCCCCTCCCCTCAGAAAAATTTTTCAGCTGCTTGTATGCATAGTTTGAGGGTTTGAAGAAATTTTAAAAAATCGGCAAATTTTGGCTAAAAATCGTAAAAGTTTTTCTAAAATTTGAGAAATTTTTTGGAAAATGAAGGTAAAATTTGCTAAACATTGGCAAAAATTTTGGATTTCCCAATAAAAGGTCGCCGTATTTTTGGGTTGGGCCCCCTTCAAAAATGCTGGCGCCACTACTGGCCTAGCCGGCCGCGTACTGATAATATTACGTATATTAGTATTATACGCAGACAATTATATATATATAAAACAAATTTGTATATACATTTTAGCCGATTTTTATATATGGAATTAGCATAGACGGCATGCTTTAATTGAATTATACAATTCTTTCGGTTTTGCTTTTATCTTTTCCTATTTCATTCGCTGATTTAACGTTGTCAGCCAACTTGCTAATTACGTAGCGATTCATGGATGATTTGGGTATGTTTGTCTTGCTGTTTCCTTCCAGGTCTTGATTTTCTTTGCTGTCGCACATTTATTCGCATATATATCATAGGGGTCGCGGCAGCGACCCCTATAATATGTGTGAAAAGTGGCTGGAGACAGTGTAAAATAAGCTGCGCAGAAGCTGCGCAAAATCCTGCGCAGATCCTGCGCAGATTTCATGCGCAAATTGTAGAGCACATCGAGTTTAGTATGTCTGTGAAGTTTCAGCCCCGTATCACTTACCGTTAAAAAGTTGTGCCCCGGACCGGTTATGGCGGCGATGTTTTTTTTCCGGTTTCTCCTATTTGATGGTTGTATTGTACATAATGTTCGCCGCTTTCACGTGATCTGCAGCGGTGGGCCAACCTAAAGGGCTATGGGGTCTGGTAGTACCCTCTAAAGAATTTAAGAATCACAATTTTTTTTGCGCCGCAGCTGCGCCAAAGCGCCGCAGAGGCGCCGCAAAGTCGGCTCATAGCGAAAAGTGACCATTTTTGTGGTCGTCGCTCAGGCCGAACGTTGCGAGCTGGAGCTGATTTCTTTTTATATTCAGAAATTACATATATTGAACTAACTAACGGTCCGGTTGCGTTTCTCTATCACTTCCCTAGCGACCACAGTGGTCCGTCAAAGATGGCGAAAATTCGAAAAATGAAAAATCGAAATTTCTCGCTATCTATTTAACTTTGAAAGCTCAAATCTTCCATACAATGGTTTTCTGGCACGGAGAATCGATTCCCGCAGTCAGTTTTACCGTCAGACCCACCCATCTTGCTGGGCTGGTTCCACTTTGCAGTCGGGAGGGTCAAGTCGGAAACCGCTTCCTGGAGGTCCATAGTAGGCTTTACCTGGCCTCTCAAAACTTTGTCTATAGGGGTTTTCTGGTGCGCCCAGCTCATTCCCGGTATCCGTTTTGCCGTAGGACTCATCCATCTTGCT
Source organism: Trissonchulus latispiculum (assembly GCA_030248195.1). Classification (NCBI taxonomy): domain Eukaryota; kingdom Metazoa; phylum Nematoda; class Enoplea; order Enoplida; family Ironidae; genus Trissonchulus; species Trissonchulus latispiculum. Next base: position 13,933 of record JASAND010009575.1, on the reverse strand, counting down.
GTGCTGGTTCCACTTTGCCGTCTGGAGGGTCATGTCGGCAACCGCTTCCTGGAGGTAAATACTAGGCTCTACTTGGCGTCTCAAAACTTTGTCCATAGGGGTTTTCTGGTGCGCCCAGCTCATTCCCGGTATCCGTTTTGCCGTCCGACGCACCTATTTTGCTGGGCTGGTTCCACTGTGCCGTCGCGAGGGTCAAGTCGGAAACCGGTTCCTGGAGGTCCATAGTAGGCTTTACCTGGCCTCTCAAAACTTTGTCCATAGGGGTTTTCTGGTGCGCCCAGCTCATTCCCGGTATCCGTTTTGCCGTCCGACGTACCTATTTTGCTGTGCTAGTTCCACTTTGCCGTCGGGAGGGTCAGTCGGGTGGAGGGGGTCAAGTGATCGAAATAAAAATTTTTCAAAAGTGGTCAAATTTGGTATCAAACGAAAGCTCTAAGTGAGCTGAGCAACTTTTGTCATAGAACTCAACTGCGTACCCAAAGTGGCTGTAGAGTGCTGCGGTGGGGTGGGGTGGGGACTTAGGCTATTTTGGGTCAAAAATAAAATTTTTCAAAAGTAGTGAAATTTGGTATCAAATGAAAGCTCTAAGTGAGCTGAGCAACTTTTGTCATAGAACTGCGTACCCAAAGTGGCTGTAGAGTGTTGTGGTGGGGTGGGGACTTAGGCGATTTTCGGTCAAAAATGAAATTTTTCAAAAGTGGTCAAATTTGGTATCAAACGAAAGCTCTAAGTGAGCTGAGCAACTTTTGTCATAGAACTGCGTACCCAAAGTGGCTGTAGAGTGCTGTGGTGGGGTGGGGTGGGGACTTAGGCTATTTTGGGTCAAAAATAAAATTTTTCAAAAGTGGTGAAATTTGGTACCAAATGAAAGCCCTAAGCGAGCTGAGCAACTTTTGTCATAGAACTGCGTGCTCAAAATGGCTGTAGAGTGCTGGGGTGGGGACTTAGGCGATTTTATATATAGGTCAAAAATGGAATTTTTTTTAAAAGTGGTCAAAGTTGTGTCAAATGAAAGTCCTAAGCGAACGGAACAACTTGTCATGGAGCCACCCACCCAAACTGGCTGTGTCAAATAACGTCACGTGCCTATGAAACTGTTGTCTTTACTTCTTTAACCGGAATTTAAAGGATATATAGACACTGCCAACACACATATTATCCTCTTTTGTGCGGAGCATTTTTGTTACTTGTATATATATATACGATAGGCCGGGATCATAGTTTCACCGGAAATTTTGGATGGCGAGGGCAAACTTTAGAAATTTTGTGGTCGTCGATCCCGGAAATGGGATGGGGGTATATATATATATATATACCCCGCGAATCATCCCCCCCCCCCAAATTGGGACCTCAAGCAGTCAATAAAATGCCCTAAACATGCAAAATTTGCTGTATTTTAACGTTTTTTCGTCAAAACAGCTTGTTATCGATTTAGCCGTTTTTACACTGTTTTCAAGCGATTTTAAGCCAAAATTTGAGAAAACGTTTTTTAAAATGACGTTTTTTGACAAATTTTAGCTAACCCTTTGGCCCCAACAAGGGCTGGGGAGGGGGGGGGGTGTTCGGCGGGGACTAAAATCTTGGCGAATTTCGCGAAGTTATGCGAACTTCGCGAATGCACCAAATCTTAGTCCAAATTAGATTTTAAAATTTTTGCTAATTTTTGGTAGATACGGAGAAAACCTCTGTAATTTATAGCTAGCTAACAATTTCGCCAATTCGCGAACTTCTCTAAATTTAGCGAAATGTCGCTAGCTTCGCGAACGTCGCAAAAATTAACTTTGTTTTGAGCTATACTGTATAGGGAGGCGGAGCGCCCAGAAGTTGAATTATTGGAATTGTGAACATGTCTTAACATTTACGTGTGAAGTTTATATATAGGTCTCAGCTAATGTGTTGGAAACGATCAGCCTGAACTAAAATTTAGTAATGAGTATATATATACGTAATGACAAGTTTAGCACAGCAGCACAAGAAACAACACAGGACAATGCTGGAGAAGAAGTTGTAAGCATTAGGTGTGCTTGGACAAAAATCCAAGAAGGGTCCACAAAAATTAGAGGAGAAGGTCAACATTAGGGGCATCTTGTGGTCTAAAATCGCTAAAAATGTATATATACAGTAAATTTGGCTTTTTTTACTTGAAATTCCAGTTTTAGCACCAATGAAGGCTATTTATATACTGGGCTTATTCTACTGGGGGGGGGGGTGGAGGGCGGCCCCCCCCATAAACACCCTTCCCCCCACAAAAATGGCCCCCCCAAAATCGCCCCCCCCCAAAGTGGGTGCCCCTTTTGTTACCAACTTTTGCCCTGAAAAAATAAGGGCAAATGAAAATAAGAATAATAAATAAAAAATAATTTAAGCTATTTTAAGCTTAAATTTAAGTTAAAAATAGTTAGTTTTTTAGCTTAGCAGCAAAAAATAGCTATTTTTAGACATGTTTTGACAAATCCCCCCCAGAAATCCAGCCCCCCCCCCGGACCTGGGGGGGGACCCCCCGCAGACTTCCCCCCCAGAAATCTTTGCCTAGGAAAAAGCCAGCACTGTGACGGACGAGTGACCTTGCCCATGCGCGCACGAACAGCTAGTCTGGTATATATTGGGAATGCTTAAAGATGAAAGTATATATAATTTTGAAAATTTGTATATATCGCTTTTTTTGTTCTTGCCATAAACTTGTCCCCAAAACCCGTTATCAATGTACGCATTCTATAGGCACGTTTGGGGGTTGACTTTGGACAAAGCCGGGAGGGACAGAATAAATGTTTAACTTAAGCCTTACATGCGTCCAGTCAATCCCTGCAATGGTGTGCATATGAGGACCTCTTTCCAGGGTTGAATCCTTGATGTAAAGCGACAGCAAACAGAGTATATGTAAATGTAATCTCCAGGGAATATATATATTTCTGTGGTATCCGTATATATATAAATATTGTGACCAAGGGATTGTCCAATCAAAGAAACTGTCAAAAGTTGGAAACATTTTGACATAAAGTTTAGCCCAAGTCTATGCAGAATGTATATATCATACTTTTAGATTGCTAAGAAACTCTATATACGTACTAGTAGGAAAGACAGCAATGAAATTGGAGGGAACAACTGTTAGGTTTATTTTATTGCCAGATGGTACATATACATAGTTATGTACGTATATATATACTTCTTGGGGGAGGGCCTGCTTTATATAATTTCAACAGCTGTGTATATATCTACCTACCTTTGTGCATACTTGCGTGTATGTTTGCCGCGTTATATAATATATGCATATGATGCACATGTGTAATTGTTCAAAGGATATAAATCAAGAAATTGCCAGGTTTCAGCCCGGTGCCCCCTCCCCCCACCCCATTTCCAGTCTTTCAATTTAAACAGCCTAGGTTTAGGAGGGGAGGAGCCTATTGTTTTATGACCTCCCTGCCTTTTGCTCCGGAAAAGTTTCTTCAGACCTTAGTCTGCTCTTAGCTTAGTTGGAACTTGTGTGCTTAAACTTGGTGTGCAGAGGATTGACTTTTGGTTTGTATATATAGGCTGTGTGACTTACATTTTATTGAATTTTTTACTGCGTATACTTTATGTGGGCTAGGTGTTAAAAAAGCAGGAGACGTGCTTTATAATACGTACGTATGTGTGTGCGAACCTTGTGGTTTAAACCCTTCTTTGCCAGTGTGTGTTTGTGTTGTGTGTGTATGGGCTCTTGCACATTTGCTGCGGAAATGCCTTATTGCTGCAACATTCGTCGTGCTTTGCATACATACTCGCATTGATTTGAGTGAATGTGTCAACTTTCTGGTGTCATTTGCCCCTCTTTGTCTCTAGATATATATTTGTGTGCTGCAAAGTTGGCCGTTTCCGTTTGCTGGCCACATTTCAGGTTTAAAAAGAGGCTGCAGTTATGTTGAATAGACTGGGCGTTTTTATTATATATATAGGGTTGATTTTTGTTTTGTATGTGTGTTTTTCGCTGCTGGATAGAGTTTCAAGTTGACTAGTAGGCGTGGTGGTAATTTCTTCAAAACCAAATTAGTTATTAGTTACATTAGTTCATTAGCGCATAGGTTAGATTGAGTCCATATATATATTTTAGTTTTTCTTATGTTTTTCTGCATTTATGCCGCGTGGTTTTTGTTGTTAGATTGATGGAAATATATTTTCCCACTCTTGTCGTGCTTTAAATAATGAATTAAGGCCAATTTCTGATTTTAAATTTTGATTCCGATTTATCAGTGTCTGTTCATCTCTTCTCGCCATTTGTCTGGCAATGCCGTCTGAGCTTAATCGACCTCCTTCACCCTTTGTGGAGGCAGTGAAAACTAGTCTCGGTAAGGATTTGGTTTCCAGTAGCGTCATGGATTACTCGCAGAGTGTCATTCTCTAGTTGGTTTGAATATTGGTTATGATTTGAGCGCACCAGTTAGCTTGGTACAACTGTGGCTTCTTTAAGTCAGTTGTGTAATTTTACGCACGGTATAATTTTTATCCCTCCCTTTCCCCCCCCTTTTTCCCCTGTCAATTGGTTTTTGGTCTTTCTCATTTTCTCATTTTTTCCAATTTTATGGATTTATACTCATATTTTGCTTAACGCGATTTTTTGCGTTTTTACCTTAAAATCTAATTTTTCGCTAAAAATTTCGGTATAATTTTTTCCCCCCCCCTTTTCGCCTCTCCCTTCCCTTCCTGCTCCCCCTTTCCCCTAAATTACGGGTTAAAATCCTGCCGGAGGTTAGATTTTTTCAGGCTTTCGGAGGTTTGAGGCTTTCGTTTCATTTCGTCTATTTGACTAAGAAAAATGCAGAAGCTTTTGTTTGGGAAGCAAGGCAATTGACATGATTGCCCTTGAATTCCAACTTTGCATATATACGTATTTTATATTTATTTTTTGATTATGTATATAATTTTATGTGATTATTAGGATAATTTTATTGTTTATTTGCTGGTTTTGTTTTTTCAGAGGCACTCCTGACCGATCTGCGAAGTACAACGGAAGTGTTGAAGGGCGCCCACAGACGGGCCCCTGACCCACCCGACTCCCAAACGTCCATAACCCTCACCAAATCTAGTCGTAGTGCGGATCAGGTAAGCAAGCACCTGCACCTACGTATTTGTTTATATATATAGTCAGGGCGGGGAAAAACACATATACGGAACTAAGCCTGTAACTTTTTTGTCTTACGGCTGAGAGAGCTTGCGTTTGTACCATGGTGTATATCGCTCCTAGTTCTATTATGTAGGGGCGCGATAGCGCCCCTACATAATATGGGTATAAAGGCGTCTGCGCGGCCCCCTGGAGACCGTGTTGGCCTGGTGCCAGCTAATTAGAGGTCCGGGAGTGGTAAAAAGGTTACCATCGTAAACAACTCGAGTAGTACTACAAGTACCACCATACTTTTGGTTCGAATTCGAAACTTCGAATTTTTGCACTAGGCGATAGTTACCGTGCGTTTGTTTTTTTTCTCGGTGAATAACGCTTATTGGAAATGCATTTTACGGCTAAGTGTTGGAACGATGTGGGCATTTTGGCACCATACTACTATTATATGTTGGTAGACAGGATCCCCCCATGCTACCTTTTTTGGTCATTTTGGCACCTGGCCAGTTTTGGCTCTGTGCCAAGGTCCCAAAGTCGGACGTTCGCTATTTTTCGCAAATTTTGGTCACACTTTTCTAGAACTGGGTAGAAGCTGGAGAGGTCTAGTATCTTTTGTTGAAAATTACCAGTAGGGGTGCATAAAGTAACGAGGGGGATTTTTTAATTTTGCTCCCTAGCTTTCAGGAGATGGGCCCAAACTTTGCATTTTTTTGGCCTGTTTGGGCGAAAAGTTTCTTAAGTCCCACTTTTACAAGAAATGGCCTAAAAGTCACTAAAAATGGCGTTTTTCGGCCTCGGGGTGGTCCCCATATATAGTAAATCGGGGTCGCTGAAAACGATGAGCATACTGCCGATACCGCCCGAAGTGACCACTGGTCAGCATGGCTCCCGTGGTTCCTCGCCCAGGGTCAAAATAGGGAAAACTCACTATAAACAGCATTTTTCGGCGTTTTGGTTCGGGGCATACATAGTAAATCGACTACGCTCGTTTCAATGGGCATATCGCCGAAACCGACGGAAGTGACCACTGGTCACTACAGCCTATGGTGCCTATTGACCACTGGTCAAACGGCCTAAAGCTGCGTTTTTCGGCGTTTTGGTTGGGGGCATTGATAGTAAATCGACTACGCTCGTTTCTTTGGGCATATCGCCGAAACCTACTTAAGTGTCCTGTGGTCACTAGAGCCTATTGGGACTTTTGACAACTGGTCATAGGGCCTAATTCTGCGTTTTTTGGCATTTTGGTAGGGGCATATATATATAGTACATCGACTACGCTCGTTTCAATGGGCATATCGCCGAAACCGACGGAAGTGACCACTGGTCACTACAGCCTATGGGGCCTATTGACCACTGGTCAAACGGCCTAAAACTGCGTTTTTCGGCGTTTTGGTAAAGGGCATATATAGTAAATCGACTACGCTCGTTTCAATGGGCATATCGCCGAAACCGACAGAAGTGACCACTGGTCACTACAGCCTATGGGGTCTATTGACCACTGGTCAAACGGCCTAAAACTAAGTTTTTCGGCATTTTGGTCGGTGGCATATAGTAAATCGACTACGCTCGTTTCAATGGGCATATCGCCGAAACCGATGGAAGTTACCAGTGGTCTTGCTTGACCAGTGGTCAAACCCCTTAAAACAGCGTTTTTCGGCGTTTTGGTCGGGGGCATAAATAGTAAATCGACTACGCTCGTTTCAATGGGCATATCGCCGAAACCGACAGAAGTGACCACTGGTCACTACAGCCTATGGGGCCTATTGAATACTGGTCGAACGGCCTAAAACAGCGTTTTTCGGCGTTTTGGTTGAGGGCATTTAGAGTAAATCAACTACGCTCGTTCCAATGAGCATATTGCCGAAACCGATGGAAGTTACCAGTGGTCTTGCTTGACCAGTGGTCAAACCCCTTAAAACAGCGTTTTTCGGCGTTTTGGTCGGGGGCATAAATAGTAAATCGACTGCGCTCGTTTCAATGGGCATATTGCCGAAATGGAGGGAAGTGACCAGTGGTCACTACGGTCTATGGGGCCTATAGACCAGTGGTGTTTGGAGAGGCGAAAAAGTTTTATCTGTATACCACCCACAAACAGAGGTTGCAGCGGCCGAAGCTTGGGGCGGAGGTGAGAATTCAGTGGTACTATATATTGATATAAATCATTTTCTGCTCTACCTACGGCACTGTTCAAGCTCCTTGTATCCATTACCGCATTGCTGGAAAGGGATCCTTTAAAATGACAGAAGGACAAGAAATAAAAATGCTCCTCTGGAGCATGAAAAAAGTAATATGGGTGATGGTGAGGTTGTAAAATCAAAAGAGGACTAGTCTTTAAAGTGCTTAATATGGGGGCTAGGTTCAAAAATAGAAGAGGACTAGGTTGTGAGCGAATTAATATGGGCACAGCTTCGCCGAACAACCCATATTCGCGGGATTTCACGCTTCGTCTTAGCTTTTGTCGCATACAGAGCTATCAGTGTCAGTCAGTAATAAGAAATTTAAGAAGTTGAATACTCATTGAATATATTTAGTTGTTTGCATACACTGTTAGACTTGCTAGGAATATACTTAAATTATCATGATGTGGTCGTGTTGAACTGCAGCAAGCAACGAGAGGAGATCTAAGGATATCATGCTAAAGCTATTGGTTCAAGCAGGAAGGAAATAGAAGATCAGAGTCGTAAAATTATTCTTGAGATATAAATGGATAAAATGCATTGGTTAGTATAAAGAGTTTATCAAAGAAAAAGTTTGCTAAAATAAAAGTTCCGTTACGCTCGAATACATATATACGTAGCAGTACAGATTGTTTATTCACTATAAACTAAATGTAGCTTGGATGGATATGCATAATGATTTACGTTTATAAACCGCGAATATGGGTTGTTCGGCGAAGCTGTGCCCATATTAATTCGCTCACAACCTAGTCCTCTTCTATTTTTGAACCTAGCCCCCATATTAAGCATTTTAAAGACTAGTCCTCTTTTGATTTTACAAACTCACCATCACCCATATTACTTTTTTCATGCTCCAGAGGAGCATTTTTATTTCTTGTATATATATATATATAAATATATATATATATAAATATATATATACGGTACATTTCACCGAAAGAATGACCGTTGGCGAAACTGGCAAATTGGCGAAATTTAAATAAAAAATGGCGATTTTAGCAAATTTAGCTACATTTGTGGACCTTAAGCTTGAGCATATGTTGCAACTAAATTTAAGCAAGCTCATAAACCAACTCGTTCGCGAAAATTGGCTTTGAAAATTGAAAAAATTCCAAAATTGCAGAAAAGTTCAAAAACGTTGGCGAAAAATTATGCTAGAGTTTATTTCGCGAACGAGTTGGTTCATGAGCTTAGTTGCAAAATATGCTTAAGCGTAAGGTCCACAAATGTAGCTAAATTTGCTAAAATTGTCATTTTTTCTTGAAATTTCGCCAATTTGCCAATTTCGCCAACGGTCATTCTTTCGGTGAAATGTACCGTGTATATATATATATATATATATATGTACGTTGATAAGAACATTCAATTTTGTTGTTCCATTTCAGGTTAAATCCTTGGCACCGTGTCAGCTGGCAACGTTTTCGGGAACATGGTCACCTTTTGCCCTATGGAATGCCAACCTGGCGTCGCAATTCTCCAAATAAATTCATTCTTGACTTTGACCTTGGCTTTGCCGTATACGATTATTTGGATCCGCTGGCTGGCTGGGACACGGGGAAGGTGATGCGGTTTGGCGATTCGAATAAAATTCCGGAAAATGATCTCTACGGCCGGCTGTTTTTCTATATTCGGAATCGGCTGGAACGGATGGTTCAAACGATGGACCGGTTCCCGATCACTTTTCGATTTTACTGTCGTCCTGCGGAGAAGCTGGCACCAGTGTTGCTCTCCGAAGGGTCGGTTTTTGATCGAATCGATGTGTCCAATGTTTGTGATGAACCTTTTCTGGGCCTGGTTCCGGTCCTGCAGTCTTGGGGCCCACTTCTGGCCCGGCAGAACCCCCATTCCTGTCTGATTACCACTTTTGTCAATTGGTTTGGTATCGTTTCCAGGGATAAATCCAATGATCAGTTGAAAGCTTTGGTGCAGCATTTGCCTGACACTCTTGGTCAGGATGTGTTCAACGTCCTATTTGGTCCTGGAAATGCCTGTTCGCCCATCATTTGGTCGGTTTGTGATCTGTCAACTCTTTTTAATGACTACATTTGTCAGAAACTTTTGGCTAAAGTCAGCCAATCTGACCTGCCCGTAAGGCGTCGTGGCGTTCACCAAATCGTTCCCTATCGATCCGGGTTCGATGTGGCCGATCCGCCGTATGCAACGGTTCAGTCGGTTACCGCTGACGACGACGAGTTGATCCTAGCCAAGATTTATCGCCGATTTACCCTTGCCTGTACGGGAGGTACTCATCAATATATTGAGTGGGAATTGAAGTGATTTTTTGACATTTATACCGATTATTTTTAGGTTCCTTTTATGAGTTTTTTGGGGCGAGGCAGCAAGTTTCAGCATCCCTCTTGCAATTAATTAAATGCAATTTTAAGAATCTGTAGAGCAATCTGTTTTTGTAAATGTGTATAAGGTAAAATGACAATTTTATTGGCTGTGGAGGATTTTAGGGTGCCCTTTTATGAAAATTCTTTATGCATTAATGTCGTCTCTGCCATTTTGCGTTTTAAATTGTAGGCACTAAACCTAGCTAGCTAGATGCATTGCACGATTGGACTAACTGTTTGTTGCCTAATGTTGGGGAAGTTGGTAGTGAGTGAGTGAGCCCTTTGTGAATCTCTTTCTTTTACAGTGTCCATTCCATTGGCATTGTTGCCGTGATTTTCCTGTTCATAGTTTCTGTGTTTTTTTCTGTTATTTTTTCATTCGGTTTCTAGAAGTGGTCAAGTTCACTGTCTCTAATCTCGCATTGCGTAATCTTTGTTAAGAATTCAGTACCACTGTCGTAGTTGATGCCATAGTCATGTATATACTTATTGTATTGTTTTTTCTATAATTGTCCAATCCTGCGCGGTGATGTTGTCCGTACTTACCTGGACGTAGTCATTTCAGGTACCAGTCTTACCTCTGTATACTATCATGCAACACATTTTTGTGGCTGCTTGGCAGCTTTTACAGTTGTTTTGCTTTTTTGTTTCAGTTCTTGTTTTGCTGTCCGTTTCTGGCTTTTTCTATTAAAAGGTGTTTTCGTTTCATTTTCAGGAGGGTCTTGAGGTTGAGGTCCACTAGGATCATACTCTTGAAGACTTCTTCCATGACGAAATAGAGCAAACTGAAAAGAGTACGTATGTCCAATAATGGGGATCTGAATCCTCAGACGCTGCTTCCCATAGATTTCAAAATCCCATAGATTTCATCTCATAGATTTTATAATTAGACCGTAGCAGTGTAACCACGACATTTACATGTTTCTGGATCAGTTTTGGACGATTTCCAAGATAGGTTATTAGCATGTCTGAGGGCCTTCTCATGCGCGAGTTAATCGAGCTAAACCTGAGCAGTGGATTCTTACTGCGCTATAAGCGGAGGATCATGTCATATCTAGAGCTTCCAAAAAATAAAGCTCTAGCCTCTGGATTTCCGTATGCCCATATGCCCATTTCTTGATTCGTGAAAAAGTACTCAAAAATTATCATTTCAGATGTTGTCCAGCACAATGCTGTGGTTCAAAACATTCGGAACAAGCACTTGAAACTGTTAAAATTTGGAAAACGTAATTTAAACAGTTAATTGTAAAGGTTTATGCTCGAAGTTAATGTCAAATCTCTCAATTCATTGACGCAATTTTTGCGATTGCAACATAGAAACTTCAAACTGAATATGAAATATGAATATGAAATGAACTTCAAAAATACTCCGTAGTGCATCTTTCTAGTTTTTTCAGGTTGATTTTTTCTTCATAATGGCGGGAAATCAGGAATTCCATTCCCCGAGTGAAGATGTATCCATAAGGTGAGACTTTCTCTCTTTCAATAAATTTGGAATTTTTTGAAATTTTGCACCTTCTGAAAAAATAAAAAATTTCGCGGGCCGGGCCGGGCGGGCCAAAAACTTTGACGGGCCGGGCCGAGCGGGCCGAAACCTTTCACGCACGGGCCGAGAAAAATTTTTCACGGGCCGGGCCGGGCCGTGCCGCAATGCTGCGGCCCGTGCAGGTCTCTAGTGCGTATCCTCCTTAACCGCACTTAACAACAGCGGCAATACAAGGACAATAATAATAATATGGCAATCCATAGTTGTGCCCTTCCTTAACGGAGGGGAAGTTCTCTGCATCTTGACTGTCTTAATGTTTTGCTCTTTCTCATACTAACATTAGTAGTAAGGTGGGACACGTCATCCTCGGACTCCCCGCATCGGCTGCAGATCGGATTTTCTGCAGCCCCAATTCTGAATAGGTAGGACCTCAGCAAAGGGCAGTGGCCCCCCGCCCTAAGCTGAGCTAGAAGGACCCGTTCCCTCTTGGATAGTCCACGTTCCGATTCCTTGGGGACTGGCCGGGTTGCCGGGTTGGATTGGAGGACCTTGGGGTGGGCTATTCTCCCCCGCCAGGCTTCCCTCGTTCTGGGTTGGATTAAACTGCGGATTGAAGATTGGTAGAGAGTTACTTGCATTTGCGGTTGCAAACTTCCCTCCCGGTCCAAGGAGTCAGCAGTTTCATTTCCGGGAATTCCTGAGTGGCCAGGGACCCATCGGAAAGCAATAGGCTCACCCAGCCTTTGGATTAGGGTTATGATTTCCATGGGCAGCGGTTCATTGCACCTGTTTAGGTTTTCTAGCTTACGGCAGGCGGACAGGCTATCGGTTTCGATGAGCAGGCGTGGTTCCGGTGGTAACGGTGCACCATTTTTTAAGCACCAGCGTAGTGCTTTCTGGATGGCTATCAGCTCCGCTCGGTAGCTGGAGCAATGTACTCCGGCTGGTTTGTTGAGACAGACGGTCAATCCGTAGTCTGCCTTGATAAAGGCTCCAGCGCCGCCATTTAATGTACCGTCTTGGGCCGATCCGTCAGTCCAGATGCGTACATTTGGTTCCCACGTTAGGCTGTCCGGTAGTGCCTGGAAGTGCTCGATGATTTCATCTGGATTCATCCGCTGTTTCAGCTCGGACTCGTCAATGATGATGGGATGGATCATATCCTGCCACGGTGGTATTTGAGCCGCAGCAGTCAAGGGCTCCATTGACAGATTGCTGATTTCCGGAACAACTGGCATTTTCTGTGCAGCATCTCTCCAAGAGTTGACCGATTTCAACCTACGTCGTTATTTCCGGTCTGCGGCTGCTCTCCTGGGGTTGTCTTCGGAGGCTGTTTTCGACTTGAAATAGGATGTGGCCAGCTTCTGATCCCTGACCAGGTCAGATCCGCCTCCAGAAGGACTCCATCTGTAGGGGGCCGTCCTGGTGCATCCGGTTATAATTCTGGCAGCCCTGCTATTGGCAACTTCCAGGGGATGTAGATTAGAGGCAGCAACAGATGGGCCCCAGGCTCCTAGCCCCTTATTCAGGAGGGACCTGATGTACAGGTAGACGGATACGTAGATTTTCTTTCTGCATGCCCCAGGCCTTGCCTGACAGAGCGGCAATTGTTGAGATCCTTTTTGAAGCTTGAGTCTTAGCCGGGAAATGTGTTCCTTGAAGGATAGACGCCGATCGAAAGTGATCACCAGAAAGGTAGGGTGGGTACTGAAGGGAATTTCTTGGCCTCCGTATCTGATAGATACCGTCGATTTGGCTTGGTGAGGATCAGTGGTGACGGGAGTGGATTCACACTTGGCAACATTGACCCTCATCTTCCAGTGTTCGGCCCAGCTGCGTATTTCAGCCATTTCCAGCGCTCGGCAACTTCTACACGATTGTGACTCGCCCATACAGCCAGGTCGTCAGCAAAGAGACTGACTTCGATGCCGCCTGAGAGTCTGTAGACCAAATCGTTGATGTAGACTGTGAAAAGAGTGGGAGACAAGACCGCCCCTGCGGGACGCCAGCCCTGAGTTGAACGCTCCTGCTGAGAGAGCCCCCCACTTTGACCTGAGCTTTCCTATCTGCCAAGAATTGACCGATCCATCCGGTCATACAGAGTGGTATGCCGCAGTTTAGTAGTTTGTGAAGGAGTCCAGTTTTCCATACCGTGTCGAAGGCCCTGGCAAAGTCTACCAGAACCATGACTGTTCTCCTTGGGGGCCTTTGATGAAATCCGTCAGCAACATCCTGAACTGTTCTGAGAATCTGGTCTTCGGTTGAATGGTCGGATCGGAAACCCGCCTGGACAGGCGTTAGTGCATCAGTGGGTTCTAGCAGGAAGGAAAGGCGGTTTTTGACCGCTCGCTCCACCACTTTGGCCAGACAACTGGTAAGACTGATTGGTCGGTACGACGCCGGGCTGGATGGATCCTTGCCCTTTTTCAAGATGGGAATTATGACCGCCTTTTTCCAATCAGCCGGAATCTTCTTGCTCTTCCAGCTCAGGTTGGCCAGATGGAGGACAGCTCTTCTTCCCATTGGAGTAAGGTGGTGTAGCATATCTGGATAGACTCCTGCGGCTTTCCCTGCCTTTAGGCTGCGTATCGATCTATCAATTTCAGCTGGTGTAAACGGGGAGCAGACTTGACAGTCGGGATGGCAAGCTGATCTGATTCTATCCTGGATTTTCCGGACTCTGCGCCGGTCCGGCTTTCCGAGCCGGATTCTGCTCACAGAGGCATATTGCTTGGCGAAACAGTTGGCTTTATCCCGATTAGAGAAAAGCCGCTTCCCAGAGTTTTCCAGCGCTGCTGAAGTAGACTTGGAATACCGTCCATCCATAGCTCCAATCGTCGCCCAG